>WBNM01033619.1:35459-84511 GCA_013399055.1 Ramphastos sulfuratus | reverse complement strand
AAAAAAGGATTAAAAAAAAAAAAAGGAAAAAGAAAAAAGTAGAAGCTACAATTTCAAAATGAGATTCGTAACGAACCCTGCACCAATCACATTAAGGAAAAAAAGGCAGCTCAGGTTTTTTCCCAGAACAGCTCCCTCATTTTCTTTCCTTTTGGAAAAGGCAAGGAGCTCCAGTTTGTCCCAGTAAAGCTCCCTGCGCTGGAAAAGTGATGGACCAGCACAGTGAGCAAGGAGGGACTGTGCAGGGTCCCTGGGGGTACCACACTGCCTGTCTGTCCTGGGATCAAACAGGTGGAAAGCAGCACAAGGGGCTTAGGATGATGCTCGACCCCCGGCAACCGACCTCTTCCCAGAGACCATTTATCCCTTTCTCATTCTGCCATCACTCAGCCGAGTGGGCACCTCACCCATCGTGGCCTGAATTTTAAACAGTAGCAAAGAAATCATTGTAAAGGGAAGCAAAAGGGAAGGGAAAGTAACCACAAACCTACCACAGAGGCATCCCAGAAAATGAAGGTGAATATCCAGGAGAGCTGCTCAAAGGAAAAGACAACCTTGAACATTTCCCAACAGGAAGGATGCATAATTTAGAGTGAGCTGGAGGCATTTTGTAGCTTGTTTATTTTACAGACTTCCTGCTCTCTTCTCTTGTACTTCTCTACTTCTCTACTCACAGATTTGCCCCTAAATGCTCCACTGGGTTGGAGAAGATGGAGAAGATGTTTTCAGGAGTAGGGATAGGCATATCCCCAATCACCAAGCCCAACAAGGGCTAGATGTGGAGAATTGCTGTGGTTTGCTTTTGCTCTGAAACAGCAATTCCACAACCATCATAGGTTAATGTGCACCAAAAGAAATCACCCAGATGGGGATTTTCACCCAGCCCTTTCAAACTCCTCAGAAGTGTCTGTTTCATCCCTTTCCTCCAAACTCTTTAGGATCTGCAAGAACAGAGTTGGTTGGTTTTTTCTCTTGCTTTCCAATGGAGTCAGTTAAAATGCATGCAAGCAGGTGGTCAGGTGGTCAGCACAGCTTGGCCTGAGCTGGATTCAAGCCAACACAACCTTGAAGTACATGCCAAAGGCAGGAGATGGGGAGGTGAGAGGAATCCTTCAGATCTCAAGCCACGGGTGCAAGTTCCCTAAGCACAGTTTGCCCTCTCTTGGCTTAGCTCCTCCATCACTGGGGTTTGCAAAAGCCCTGGATATCTCCTCGCAAAAGGCAAGTGAGATAATTCTCCAGACGAGATGTTTTAGAGGCAGCCCAGTAAAAACTCTTGTGTGTGCCTGAGAAATGGTCACAGCAGGGTGAGCTGAACGTGGAAAGTGGCTGCCAGAAGAAATCAGGAGGTTGGAGACCAGCAGACAGATTGGGTTTGGGGTCATTCTGTCATCGATACCCAGCTGTGCTGCAACTGGCAGTGGCTGGGCTGAGGTTTTCCCATCTACTGTGTTTCTCCTGCCAGCTCATTGGGCTGGTGGCCTTTCTGCAAGGAGGGACACTTAGACTGGATGAGCACTGGACAGCACAAAGAAGCACAAAAATCCTTTGGCATCCATTCTTAGCCCAGTGGAGAAAATGAAGCTGCTGAGAAAAGAGCTAATGAACACACCTAGGGAGGTGAGGAGAAGAACATTAATTGCCTGTAGAGCAGTGCAGTGAGTCTGAGCAATTAAAAAAAAAAAAAAAGTAGGAACTACTCATTTATGAGTATAAATTCTGTCTGGAGAGCATGACTTAAACTTGGGGAGAAAATCCATGTGCCTGGAATATTAAAATCAATAGTCGTAACCTATTTAGAAAGAATTTAGTGGGCAAAGAAGATGCAGGAGGGACAATCAATATCAGAAGTGACATTGCTGCATTCCAAGCACCACTAGAAACAAGAGAAAGTGACCTCAGATACAACTAAAAGCCAAAAGAAGACCATCAGCTCTCACTAGAAAACCAGGGATTACTTTCTCCTTCATCACACCTCTATGATATTTAAGAAAATCTCCTTATGCTGCCCTGAGGAACCTCAACTTGAATGATGTGAGCTGAAGGTTTGGGATTTTCTCAATGTTGTAGAAGAGTATTTCTTAACCAAACCTGGAGGATGCTCAAGGAGATCATCTTGACACCTGGGCAACCAATCACAGGTCCAAAAACCAGCTGCAGGCAGCACAGAGGTGACCTGTTTCCATCTCCTGTGATGGGCACTGACAGAAGACAGCCTGAGCTGCCAGGAGGTCCCTTTGCTTTTTCAGCAGTGTAAGGCAGGTCACCTAGAGGGTTTCAAACAGAGAATGTGGGGGATATTCAGTGACTCTTTGTTTAAAGGCTTCTAGGGAGGGAATCTGGCAAAATCTCAGTATTGGGGAAGAGAGGGAAGGTGATCTTGGTTAAAAGCAGAAGCTCAAAGGGGAGAGAGAGTAGGTTAAACTCATATAAATTAAGGAAGGGAAAGTGAGTAACACTGAACAGCAACCAGCCCCCAGCAGAAGGCTGTTAGGTGAAACCTGTGTCTGGCAGAGCTGGGGGCAAGAGGGAAGTGCTCTTTAGCCATAAGAGACTAAAAGGAGTTGTCTAGACAGAATATCAGATGTTAAAACAAGAATGCATACAAGGCAGACACTAAATATTTAATTTCTCTATTTTGGGGGGGAAAAAAGTTAAGTGATGTAATATGATGATGTGAAATATCTTCAGTTCCACCTCAGGATGTTAAACTGCTGCTACAGCTAGAAGATTTTTTTTTCTTTTTTTTTTTTTTGGCCCTTAATCACAGAACCTCAAAGATCATCCAGACCTAGCACTGAAGAGCCAACACCAAACCATGCCCCTAAGTGCCAGGTCCACATGCTGCTTGAACACCCCCAGGGATGGTGACTCCACCATCACCCTGGGCAGACCACTCCAAATGTTTAAGAACACTTTCAGTGAAGAAATACATATCATAGAATCATAGAGTGGTAAGGTTGGAAAGGATCTCAAAGATCATCCAGTTCCAAACCTCCCACTAGCACAGGTCACTCAAGGCCTCCTCCAACCTGGCCTTGAACACCTCCNGCAAGTCGACTGTGCCACACAGCTTGGTGCCATCTGCACACTTGCTGAGGCTGCTCTGATTCCTCTGTCCATAACACTGACAAAAGCTGTTAAGCAGCACTGGTGCCAGCACTGACCCCTGAGGGATGCCACTTGTCACTGGTCTGCAGGTGGACATTGTGCCCTTGATCACCACTCTCTGTGTGCCACCATCCAGCCAATTCCTTATCCAGCAGTGCTCCACCCATCAAATCCATGTTTTTCCAGTTTGGTGACCAGGATGTCCTGTGGGACAGAGTCAAAAGCCTTACTCAGGTCCAGGTAGATGACATCAGTTGCCCTTCCCTTGCCCACTGTCGCTGTGACTTCTTCATAAATATCCATCTTAAACCTGCCCTGGGGCAGCTGGTAACCATCCTCTAATCCTGTTGCTTGTCATCAAGAGGAAGAGGCTGTTCTTCTGGCTCCAAGTACCCCTCAGGTAGCTGTAGAGAGTGATAAGTTCTCCCCTCAGCATGCAAGAGGTTTAAAGCCTGACTCAAGAACATCCTGGGCTGGCAGCATCTGCAGCATGAGGAGTTCTCCAGAAGACCAAAGCAGTGTTGACTTTGTGCCAAGGCATGAACGTGGATGAGGAGGATGACTCGTGTAATTATAAATCTGATTGTTTGATGTTGATTTTGTGAAAAATAATGGAAGAGCTGATAAGGGACTTGATTAATAACAATTTAAGGAGAATAACTAATTACAATCAACACGAGTTAATGGAAAGAGGATCTTATTAAATGAAATTGATATAATTTTTCATGAATGTGATTATAGATTTGATTGATTTAGCACATTTCATCAACACTGCTACGTTTGACTTCTGCGAAGCATTTAGCTTCATGTTGTCTCATTTATTAGGAAGCTAAAGCAATGCAAAATCAACATCACATGTGCTAAATGGATGAAAACCCCTTGTAGCCTCCTTTGGACACTCTCCCATATATCCCTGCCCCTCTCGAACTCTTGGGGAGCTCAGAACTGGACACAATACTAGGAAAGTGGTCTTAGCAGGGCAGAGTAGAGAGGGAGGTGAACCTCCCTTGACCTACTGGCTACACTCTTCCTAATGCACCCCAGGATACCATTATCCTTCTTACCTCCAAGGGCACATTGCTGTCCTGTGGATAACTTGTTGTCCAGCAGGACTCCAAGGTCTTTCTCCATGAAACTGCTTTCCAGCAGGTCAACCCCTAACCTCTACTGGTGCATGGTGTTGATCCTTCTCAGGGACAGGACTCTACACTTATTCTTGTTGGACCTCCCTGGGTTCCCCTTTGCCCAGCTCTCCAGTCTGTCCAAGACTTGATGAATGGCTGCACAGCCTTCTGGTGTATCAGGCAGTCCTCTCACTTTGGTATCATCAGCAAACTTGCTGAGGGTACACTCTATCTCCTTATCCAGGTCATTGATGAAGATATTGAGCAAGACTGGACCCAGTACTGACCCTTGGGGAACAGGAGAGGAGAGATCTTATTACACAATGCTGGAAACTTGATAAAATAGTGGAGTGAAATATCTCTGGTTTAACATCTTGTGGGACACTGCAGCTATTTCTGGTGTCTGTGCCTCAAGAAGGATGGTGATGAATGGGAGAGGGCACACAAGAATGGCTGAAGCGTTGCAAAACATGCCTTACAGTGACAGATTCAAGGACCCCAATGCGCTTAGCTTAACAAAGAGAAGGTTAAGGGATGGCTTAATGACAATCCAAATGTATTCAGACAGGGTACAGAAATGCAGAAGGGGAGAGCTCTTCAATCTAATAGACAGAGCTATAAAAAGAGCTGGTGACTGGAAGCTGACACTGTGAAATTCAGACTGGGAAGGGTGTGCTGCTTCACTTGGGAGAAGTAACATCAGAACAACTTCCCATCAAACACCATTTCATCATCACTGGCCACTTCAGAATCATGCCTGCTTGTCTTGTGTTTTAAACCATATCCTGGAGCCACCAAAGATCACTGTGAATCAATACAGACACCCACACTGCATGGATGAGGTGGATCCTTCTTTGGGTAACCCACTCTGCATGGATGGGGTGAGCCTTCTTTGGGATACCCACACTGCACGGATGGGGTGAGCCTTCTTTGGGATACCCACACTGCACGGATGGGGTGAGCCTTCTTTGGGATACCCACACTGCACGGATGGGGTGAGCCTTCTTTGGGATACCCACACTGCACGGATGGGGTGAGCCTTCTTTGGGATACCCACACTGCACGGATGGGGTGAGCCTTCTTTGGGATACCCACACTGCACGGATGGGGTGAGCCTTCTTTGGGATACCCACACTGCACGGATGGGGTGAGCCTTCTTTGGGATACCCACACTGCACGGATGGGGTGAGCCTTCTTTGGGATACCCACACTGCACGGATGGGGTGAGCCTTCTTTGGGATACCCACACTGCACGGATGGGGTGAGCCTTCTTTGGGATACCCACACTGCACGGATGGGGTGAGCCTTCTTTGGGTTTGGAATGTTTCTAACAATGAACATTTAAGTCTTTGGGTTTATAATGTTCCTAATAATGACTATTTAGGTCTTGGGGGTTAGAATATTCCTAATAATGACTTAATAAGTCATTGAATTCATAATGTTCCAAATAACAATGCCTATTTACTTAATCATCTCTGAGCACTGAATAGGACAATTCCCTTTTCCCAGGGTTATTGGTCTGGTCTTGGTGGATATTCACACAAACACCTCAGTGTGTTAGCACTTTATCTACAGTAGAAAAAGTACATCTACAGTAGGGCTGGAAAAGTACTGGAAAGCCAAAAAAAAAAAACACCAACCCCAAACCCAACAACCCAGCCTACATCCTTCTGCTATTAAAAAAAAAAAAAATACCCATGCAGCACCAAAGAGAGCAGCTCAAAGCAAGCACAAGAAGAACCTGCAATCCAGTGGGCCAGTTAAATCCTTCTGATCCCAATCTACTGCTTTAATTTGATCGATTTCTCAGGGAGGTGACACATCTGTCTTCTTTCAGAGTTACTAAACCTGTGAGTAAAAATGTGTAGTTTGATAGCACACTGATCTGCACCCAGGAAAGGGCAGAATAAAAGCAAGCCATGATCTGGCACAGCAGGAGCTCTGCCTGGTCTCTGCTCTCTGGCTTGGGAGCTGCTGAAATTTCTCCTTTTATGGGAATTCTTCATCAAGAGCCTTGGCTACAGACCCCTCACTTAGGCAACTTCATGAGATACTCATTGACATCTCCTGGGATTGGTCTGCAAGCCAAAGCTGACATCTTACTATGCATCCAGATGCATGCAGCTTCCCTGTCTGGGGTCCAACAGGTACATCTCTCTCTCTCTCTCTCTCTATATATAGATATAGATATAGATATAGATATAGATATAGATATAGATATAGATATAGATATAGATATAGATATAGATACAGATATAGATATAGATAGATAGATAGATAAATATATCTATAGATAGATATATATATTAAAAAAAATTCTTTTTTTTTTTTTTAAACTTTGGCCACTAGGACATTATTTCTGGGTTTTCAAACTCTGAAAACAGTGCCAGGGACCAAAAAAAAAAAAAAATTAAAATCCTTCTAAAGAAATACTCTGATGGATGGAAGTGGTTTGATAAGAACTGATATCCAAAAGTGGGGCAATTAAAGTTGTTCCATAATTGATTTATATAAAAGGGACTTTATCTTCTGGTAAGGTCTTTACCTTTAAAAGCAGGTCTTTACCTTATATAAAGGATATAAAAGAGATGTAATTTGTTATCTTTACTTGTAATGAGATCAGCAAAGAAAGACTTTTAAGCCCCTCCACAGCTTATTCATGGTTTCACTGTGGTTCTTCAATAGCAAAATCTATGAGCTGTAAGTTTAGGATCCTTGTAGCTGGGAAGCTAGGATGGAGTCTCCTCCCTGCTGCCCACACCATGGACCCAGCTGCCCATGCTGAGCACCACCAAGGGCTCTGGGTCCTGAGCTGTGACGTGATTGAAGCCATCGCTGCTGTCCACATCAGCTGCAACCCATGGACCCAGCTGCCCACGCTGAGCACCACCAAGGGCTCTGGGTCCTGAGCTGTGCACATCAACTGCAACCCATGGACCCAGCTGCCCACGCTGAGCACCACCAAGGGCTCTGGGTCCTGAGCTATGACATGATTGAAGCCATCACTGCTGTCCACATCAGCTGCAACCCATGGACCCAGCTGCCCACGCTGAGCACCACCAAGGGCTCTGGGTCCTGAGCTGTGACGTGATTGAAGCCATCACTGCTGCCCACATCAACTGCCACCTTTGGTGACAAGCAACCAAAAGCCACAGTTGATAATCCAGCTTATTAATTAGTGAGGAAGAGGCAGAACTGTAGGATACTGCTGGCTGCAGTAGCTAACCTCCTGCTACACACACGCACACACAGAGTTCTGCATCTCCTGCTCAGGGCAGAGGGCATCATGCAGCAACTTCTTCAGCAGCTCCAAATCACTCTGCAAGAGCCCTCTGCTCAAAATGCCATTTAATCCAGCTCTGTGTTAGCCAGCCAACAAGATTTCCATTGATTTCAGCTTTTGGCCTAGGAACTGTGCAGATGCTTTGGAACTGAAGAACTTAAGCGGAACGCTTCTGTTTTGTGACAAAAAGCCTGAACCAGCACAAACTCTTTTAAAGCCAGGGCAACATCATTATCACAGAGATAAACACTGCTCTAATGTGCTCCACTGTAACAACAGACCGTTTATTTAAACACTTCACCATTTAATTTATGCAGCATTTTATATCCAAGAGTATTTTCATTAGGATTCCACTGCAAAACTGAAGAAGGCATTAAATCATTTAATATACTGACAGCTCACTTAATTTATTTAAGCACAGGAGTCTAATTCAAAAAGAGGAGACCTTACACAGAGCCCTGTCTTTACAGTCTTGGCATACCAGGTCCTATTAATTTCAGAGCAGAGTGTTAGATGAATTTAGTTTAAGACCCCTCTACGTGCTTTCCTTGAGGCAGCAACCTGCTGCATTGCTGCACTGGCCAGAGCTACCTTTAGGAATCCCTCCTGGCTCCCACCAGCTCAGCTCCACACCCTTTGCTTCTGCTTCTGCTAATGACTGTGGGCAACCTGTTCCAGTGAGGGTGGTGAGACACTGGCACAGGCTGCCCAGGGAGGTTGTGGCTGCTCCCTCCCTGGAGGTGTTCAAGGCCAGGATGGATGAGGAATCTCTCCTGGCTCCCACCAGCTCAGCTCCACACCCTTTGCTTCTGCTTCTGCTAATGACTGTGGGCAACCTGTTCCAGTGAGGGTGGTGAGACACTGGCACAGGCTGCCCAGGGAGGTTGTGGCTGCTCCCTCCCTGGAGGTGTTCAAGGCCAGGTTGGATGAGGCCTTGAGTGACCTGTACTAGTGGGAGGTGTCCCTGCCTATGGCAGGGGGTTGGAACTGGATGATCTTTGAGGTCCCTTCCAACCTTACCATTCTATGATCTATTCCTTTGCATTTGGCACCTGGCTTTGCTTGGTCCTTGATGTACCACAGAGCAAACTAGCATGGCTGAAGCAGCAGAGATCAGCAGGGTAACAGTGACAAATGAAGCAAGCCCTGAGGTCCTCAATGAAGCCTTCAATTTAACTTTTACTAATTGGTGTTCTTGGCTCGGGAGTGCTGTGTAAAGCCCGAAGTATCCACTGCAATACATTTCCATCTCAGTTTGTATTGAATTAGCCAACAACACTCAATTCTTCAGCTCTAGGGTGATGTATGGTGAGGCACCACCAGCACTGCCCTGGGGAGGCACTGAGCAGCATCAGGACTGACCACAATTGTCACATCAAAGCTGTCACATCTTGCCTGAAGCAAATCCTCCACTTGGTATTCTGGATACCTGGCTCGTTGGACAATCAAGTCCTTGTGGTTTATTACTGATGTTCCCAGCTCTGCCATAATAAATGGTGGAAAAGAAAATTGTCACCTATGACAAAGCTCTGGGTGATATTGGGGTCCTTGCTGGCTCCTGATCTGGCTGCTTTCCAAGCCTGGTGTTGAAGCAGAACCTCAGAAACAATACCACGCTGTCAACAGGGACATCATTAATAAACATTAGGGAGCTTGATATGATCTGGCAAAAAGCAGTGCAACGAAATGAGGCACCAAAGGCAGGATGGAGAGAGGTGGAAGAGACCTGAACAGAGTGTTTAATGACTCACCGGACTGTGAAATGCAGCGGAGAGCAAGGCTGGGATAGAAAACCTGTTAATGTATTCAACATGTGTGCACCCTTTGAAGGCTGAGCTCCCCATTCCCCAGTAATGTTTGACCCACCTGAAGATATTGATCATATAGAAAATAATAACCAGTAAGTAATAATAATAGTAATAATAGGGAGAGCAGGACCCTCATCTCCAATTCATATTTATAATCCAGCAAATATCTCACCTAAAGCCAGAAGATTTATAGGTTTGCATCTATAATTAATAACCTTCTGTAAGCAAGGAAGGGTATATTTTCATACAAATAAATCTGGTGCTCTAGACCTGGATTTTGAAGACTAATATTTAAATCCCCTGCAAGACAGGGTTATTGATTGTATAAATGCTTATACGACAGAGACACACCATGCACATATAGAGAGAGAGAGAGAGCACTGTGCATTTAGTTTTGAATTACAGAGATAGGTTTACTGTTAAATGCAGTGGATGAAGGGAAAAGGAGGAAGATGGGGAGTGTGGCTTGATGTCTGCTTCAAGCTGTCCCCATTTCCCAAAGATCCATTTTGCATTAGTCCTGTAGCTAAGGGCAGGGCTGCTCCTGGGCGCCAAGACACATAAAGGGCTTTGAGACAAAGGCAATCGATCCAGGTTTAGTTTTATGGGGAAAATCAACAGTTAGGCTGATATAACAGTAAAAGGGCCAAGCAGGGTCAGGGCTAATGAAGTGACTCACAGCAGGTTAAAATTAAAACATCTCTCCTTTTCTCTGTCCTCCCTTGCATACCTCTGCTCCATGAGTGACAGTCTGTATCTGCCCAAAATCACACATGTGGACGACAGCAAAGCTCCAACTAGTTGGAAGCTGGGGGCAGGTCTTGCCTTGGATGAAGGTCTCCATCTTCAGCAGCATCCACTGAGTGATGGAAACCCCTGGCCAAGGCAAGCACTGCCCTTCAGCTCTTCACCAAGACCACATCATGGATCACAGCTACTGCACATTGCCAGTGAGGCTCAAAGGTGCTCAAAATCACCCCTCTGGGACTGAATTTGCTGCTGGTGGTTGGAAGCTTCCTTTAAGGAGATGTCTTGTAGGCTTAGAAGCTTTGTAACTTCAGGGCTAGCTCAAGGCTGTTGGTGTAACTCCCTTGCCAGCACACAGCTGTTCAACACCAGCTCATTCCACACCCACACGCTCTGGTCTGCGCTTTGGGGGAGTCTCTTCACTCTCTGAATAGTCTCTGCAATAAGGTTTCAAAAGGTTTATTTGTCCTTTTTATTTTCTCAAGGTTTCTTTTCACTTTCCTGAGTTGTAACTCTCAGAGTGGGAATGTGCTGGGTAAGCAGTCAGACCAGAACCAGGGAAGGACATCTTCTCTGATGCAAGCAGGGCTTTACCTGGAAAACACTGAGAATTACTGGAAATTTAAACCCAGGCACTGTTCCAAGGTCAAGGGTGCAACCACCACCTCATTTAGTGGTGCACTTACCAACAGAGGGAAAGTACTTCTGCTGTTCTGGATCCTAAGATGCAGCCCCTTGTATTTATGCTGTCCTGAGCTGTAGAACATCCACATTTCACTGGGATTTTGCTTATTCAAGTTTAAACTCTATTCATTAAAAAAAAAAAAATATATATATATATATCTTATGCCCTCAGTCATTTAAGGAGCTTATCTGTTATCATGTACCAGAGCTAGAGCCCTGTTCAAACTGCATGGCACTGGCTGCTATGAGCAGGGAGGGAGCTTCTTCCCCCAAAATTATGAGCTCCCAGAGGAGACACAGGAAAGGAGGGAAATAGCAGCAGTAATGGTGCATTGCAGCAAAGTGGTGGCAAACCCCCAGACAGGCTGGCTGGACCCTCCTTTGAGGTGTCAGTTCCATCAGCCCTGAGCTGCATGGGTAGGCAGATGTTCTCCTTCCTCCAAACATTACTTTTCCAATGTCAGGAAGCCTCTGTGGATGGAGAAAACCTTCTGGTAAGCACACAAAGGAGCTGTGCTGCTCCAAAACTCAGTCACCATGGAAAACCTTTGCCTATAGACATGTTGCTCGCTGCATTCCCTGTATGATTTTTACCCCCCATGAAGAATACAGGCTGTGGGTGTCCAAACTCTTACCTGAGGGTGTGAAATGGGGGACAGACTCATGACCTCTGCCAGACTCTTACCTGAGGATGTGAAATGGGGGACAAACTCATGGCCTCTGCCAGACTCTTACCTGAGGGTGTGAAATGGGGAATGAACTCATGGCCTCTGCAAGGCCAAGGACAAATAGCACAGGGACTGGGGAAGCAGCAACCAGTGTGGAGTACTTAGCCAAGGCAGAGCTTTGCTGCAACTTCATTTTCATGATTTAGCATTCCTGCTGTAAATAATTGATACTAATGTAAGTGAAATAAGAGACAGGCTGTCTGTGGGCCAGCAGGAAGTGGATCCTGGTGACATCCACCCGAAAATGCACTTGTGGATTTATCTGAAACAAGAAGGGTGAAAAGCCAAATGCAAAGTCTGAGAGGTGGGGAGGGAGGAAGGATGAGGAAGGTGATCTGTGGATCAGTTCTGAGAGAGCTCTTTGAGAAAAAGCTACTGCTACTCAGTTCCTTAACAAGAGAATTCCTGCACTAACAAGCACCTTTTAGCTCTCCCTGAGCATTGCTTTCACACTGGTCAATAAGCTGTGGTCATGCATTGCCAGAGAGCTGGGTGGGTATTAGCATGGTCTAAGGAAATGTCATTACAGGGAGTGCGTGGAGCAAACTCCTCCTTGTAAGAGACCATGCTGACAGGAGAATGCCAGTGAGCTCAGTATATTTGATGCCTTTGGCTTTGGTTATCTGCAAAGCAGCTGAATACCAGGAAGGAGCTCTCCTGCATCTTAGTCTTTGAAATTGGAGAAGGCAAAATGACATATCTGGTGCTGTGAGGGCAGCTGTGAGACGGGCCATGGAGACGTCTGGGGTGGAGAAGGGGAGATTTCCCCACTGGGAAATTTAAATCCAGCCTGTGCCAGGGGGGCGTTTCACAGTGTCTGTTTCTAAATCCTGGGTTTTGAGGCTGCTGTTGGCATTTCACATCCTCTGTGCAGCCTGTGCCTGGCAGCAAACAGTCACTTCATCTGGCATGGTGTAATGCCTGTGTTCTTCTGTCTAGCACATGTAAAACAAGATAATGTCAGATGAAAAAAATCACACACACCCCCATCAAGCCACCTCATGGGTCTCCACTTCTCTCCTCTGTGTCTACATCTTTACACCCTACCTGGCTGTACATCAACCCAAAGACCTTCCTGTATCCACTGTAAAAGGTAAGTGCCTGATGGTTTGAAATCACTGGAAGGTGCCACCCATGTGTAAAACCTGTGCCACATACATGACATGTCTGTCACATACATGAAATTCATCTCACGTGTGAAATCTCTGTCACAAGTGAAAACTGCAGTGCCAATTCCTTCCTTTTAAACTATTTCCTTGTAAACATAATGGAGGGACCCTGAGACTGGGAACCTGGGGGTCTGAGTTGTTGAAAATCTCAACATGAGGCTGCAGTTTGAGTGCAGCCCAGATAGCAACTATGTTGCTGGGCTGCAGCAAGAGCAGCGTGGCCAGCAGGGCTAGGGAGGGGATTCTCCCCCTTTATTCTGCTCCCCTCAGACCCCACCTGGAGTCCTGTGCACAGTTCTGGAGCCCCCAGCACAGGAAGGACATTGAACTGTTGGAGCGGGTCCAGAGGAGGCCACGAAGATGCTCAGAGGGCTGCAGCAGCTCTGCTGTGAGGACAGGCTGAGAGAGTTGGGGCTCTGCAGCCTGCAGAAGAGAAGGCTTTGAGGAGAACTTAGAGTAGCCTTCCAGGATCCGAAGGGGCCCTACAGGAAAGCTGGGGAAGGATTATTGACAAGGTCTTGTAATGACAGGACAAGGGGCAATGGGTTTGAAGTGGCAGAGGGGAGATTGAAAGTGGATGTTAGGAGGAAGTTGTTTGCAGTGAGGGTGGTGAGACACTGGCACAGGTTGCCCAGGGAGGTTTGATCATGTTGGGTGATTCTGTGCTCCACAACCTCCCTGGAGGTGTTCAAGGCCAGGTTGGATGAGGCCTTGAGTGATCTGTACTAGTGGGAGGTGCCCCTGCCTATGGCAGGAGGTTAGAACTGGCTGAGCTTTGAGGTCCCTTCCAACTTTACCATTCTATGGTTCTATGATCCTACTGTGGATCTCCCATGCTTGGCGCCAGCAGCTTTGCTGTACTCATGCCCCAAAGGCCATGATTTTATAGATCCCCCTGGCACACACATGTGCAGAGCTATGGATTTGGGGTTTTGAAAACACTTCTCAACAAACAGATTTCATCCAGGAACCCAGATGAGAAGAGGTGCTGAGGAAACACTTCAGAAGTAGCAGCACTGACCCACCAGTGATATAGATGGAGAAAGCCAGAGAGACTTTCTCATCTCTAATGTGATTTTATGATTGAGTGAATAATACATATTAGCATAATACTAACTTTAAAAAAAAAATTCCATACTCATCATTTACTATTAATTAGTTATCAACATTATCCTATTATTAATTATTAACATTTACACTATCAATCAACCCCTGGCTGACTGATAGCTTAAAATCCTGCATAAAGACTGCTACAGCAGTAGCTACAGCACATCACATAATGTGCTTCACAGTCGGGTTGTCATATCCTCATCTATAAAGCTCTTTACTAATGCACTTTACAATGTATCTTACAGTACATGGATGAAGAATGTGGCTGCACCCAGTAATAATTCCATTAATTATGAATAAAGCATTTACAAATGACATCCTTATTTAAAATTGGTGATGAACACATTCTGTTTTAATGCAGATGCACTGTGTAATTTGTAATTCCATAAAAAGCATTGCTGGCAGCACGGATCAGGGAAAAAGGGCCAAGATCTTATGATCTTTACATCAGAAAGGGAAACAAGCGAACAAACAAACAAAAAGAAACCAACAGAAAAAAAATAAAATCCAAAGAGTGGAGAAAACAAGTGGCAAACAAAAAAATGTTGGAATCAAACCAGCCAAACTCCAAGGTGATCATTGAATCATAGAATTGTTTTGGTCGTAAAAGACCTCAGTCCAACCATCAACCTAAGACTATGGNACATTCTGTTTTAATGCAGATGCACTGTGTAATTTGTAATTCCATAAAAAGCATTGCTGGCAGCACGGATCAGGGAAAAAGGGCCAAGATCTTATGATCTTTACATCAGAAAGGGAAACAAGCGAACAAACAAACAAAAAGAAACCAACAGAAAAAAAATAAAATCCAAAGAGTGGAGAAAACAATTGGCAAACAACAAAATGTTGGGATCAAACCAGCCAAACTCCAAGGTGATCATTGAATCATAGAATTGTTTTGGTCGTAAAAGACCTCAGTCCAACCATCAACCTAAGACTATGGATTCCAACCATTAACCTAAGACCACTATGGACATTAAACCATGTCCCAGAGTGCCATGTCCATGTTTCTTGAAGACTTCCAGGGACAGTGACTCCCTAGAGGATAGAGATGGGAAGAGATGTTTAAAGGCGCCACACAAAGCTGAAAGACCTCCTCCAGTGACCTTGCCTCGTGGTTGTGCCAATAAAAGTCTCTCCTACATGAACAATGAGTCCATATTTTCATTGCTTTCTCTCATTTGCAATGTTTCCAGCTGGCTGGCAGCTCACCAGGACTCGTTATCCACCTAGAGCCTGCCTTTGCAGTACCTTGGTACCACTTTGTCCTATAGGCTTTTGGAGACAGCAGAATATTTATTGCCGGCAATATTTCAGCCAGGCTACTTACGTCAAGAGGCTATAAATACACTACTCTTCCTAGTTTACTTAAGGGATAAAAAGTGAGTAGCTAAGTTTACAGACCAGGCTCAGGCTCCATTACTGTGTGGCCTGTTCACTTTCATATACATCTCAATCGTTTGAAATCATTTTCCAGATTAATTCTCTGAGTGGTTCTTGACTCTGTGATCATTTCCGAGTGCTGCTGGTCAAGTTGTGCTGCGGTCATGTTCCAGTTATTCCATGTATTATGCAAGAAAGATTAATTTAAACTCCTGATGTTTTTTTGGTATTAAAGCTGTGAATATTTATGTTGGTTTAGTTTTTAGCTGAGAGCCATGAGCCAAGAGCTTCTTACATCAAGATTCAACCATTTAAATGTCTGCTAACTGGGGATATAAAAATCCCAGCGTCTCACTTCTGGCCACATTGATAGGTGATGGAGAGCTTTGGTGGGCAGCAGAAAGTCAGCAAATTCCTCCTGGTGATTTCTCTTCAGTGTCTGCAGGAATTAGGATGAACAAAGTGCCTGGATAACCCACAGGCCATAATGCCATGTATCTGTTAGCAGGTAGCCAAAGCTGTGCATGGGTGATGAATGCTGAGTGTGGTGCAAATTTCTGCAGGCTTGGAGAGTTCAGAGGAAAGGAATCACAGAATCCCAGCATAGTGGAAGTTGGAAGTGACTTCTGGAGATCATCTAGTCCAACATTCCAGCTCAAGTAGAGTCACTCACAGAAAGTTGCCCAGGCTCACGATGTCCAGGTGAGTTTGGAATCTCTCCAAAGGAAAGTCCACAACCTCTCTGGGCAGCCTGCTCCTGGGTTCCAGGACCTTTGCAGGAATGAAGTTTTTCCTTATATTCAAATGGAACTTCTGGATATGTTCCAGTTCGTGCCCGTTGACACTACCCTCAAAAAGATCTGAATCCATCATAAGAAAAAACACTGCCTTGGGAAGGACCTAGCTTTAGTTTCAGCCAGACCTTTTAGTAGGTGTCCCATGGAGATGAGGCTGCTGCAAACCAGAGTTGAAACAGGAAGGAATTTCAAGAGAATTATAGAATGAATCATGGAGGTTGGAAGGGACCTCAAAGATCATCTAGTTCCAATCCCCACCATAGGCAGAGACACCTCCTGCTAGAACAGGTCACTCAAGGCCTCCTCCAACCTGGTCCTGAGCACCTCCAGGGAGGTTATGGAGCACAGAATCACAGAATATTTGATCACATTCTGTGCTTCTGTGCTCCACAACCTTCCTGGGCAACCTGTGCCAGTGTCTCACCACCTTCATTGGAAAGAACTTCTTCCTAACATCCAGTTTCAATCTCCCCTCTGCCAGTTTAAACCCATTCGTCCTCATCCTGTCATTACAAGACCTTGTCAATAGTCCCTCCCCAGCCTTCCTGTAGGCCCCCTTCAGATACTGGAGGGCCATTCCAAGTCTTCTCTTCTCCAGGCTGCAGAGCCCCAACTCTCTCAGCCTGTCCTCACAGCAGAGCTGCTGCAGCCCTCTGAGCATCTTCATGGCCTCCTCTGGACTTGCTCCAACAGTTCCATGTCCTTCTTGTGTAGGGGGCTCCAGAACTCTACATAGTACTCCAGGTGGGCTCCACACTCTCTTTCCACATCCCATGCTGGTATTCATGGATGACAGTGCAAAGCATGACAGCTGACGTGGGCCTTTCCCCACATTTTTCAAGTCAATAAACACAGGAGAATGTAATTGTTGGGAATTACTTTGGGGAAAAAAGGATAAGATCCTTTAGTTTGTTGCCAGCACCATCCAAGAGGACACTGTGCAGCCCCAACCCAGGCAAAGCCAGGCAGCCTTGGAGAAGTGCTGTAATTCCATGTGCTGTTGTGCAAGGCTGCTTTTCTGTTCCCAGTATTTCTCCAAAGCACCAGCAAGCTGGCTTTCAGAGCTGGCTGACAGAGGATTTATTTATCAAGGCTTTGGCTGTTTGCAGCAGTGGCTGGGCAGCAGCAGTTCCGCAGAGTTATCAAAAATCTATTTCCTCACAGAGTCACAAGTGAAATATCAAACCCACTCTGAAAAGCCAAGTGCAACATTTACATTTTAATCTCACAAAGCACTTTAGTTTCTGACAAACTGAGTTTTTTGGTCTGTGTGTTATGGAGAGGAAAGGCAGCAGGTTACAGGGGAAAGCTCCAGAGCCCTGGGAGGGAGAGAGGCTGTTTCGTGTATGTGGTAGAGTGGCACAGTGAAGTCCTCATTGCAGTGACAGCAGAGACTGTCACCCTTCAGCGCTGCTGGAGCCAGGTGAAAAAGAAAAGCAGCCTGGCCCCAAAAGCTAATGGGGTGTGTGCACCTTGGCCCAGGTGGCCAAGAAGGCCAACAGCATCCTTGATTAGCCAGCAGGACCAGGGCAGGGATTGTCCCCATGTGCTGGGCACTGGTGAAGCCCCCCCTCAAATACTGGGTTCTGGTTTGGGCCCTTCGCTACATGAAGAGCATTGAGGTGATGGAGCAGGTCCAGAGCAGGACAATGAAGCTAGTGAAGGATCTAGGGCATAAGTCTGGTGAGGATAGACTGGGGGAACTGGGACTGATTAGTCTGGAGAAAAAGAGGCTGAGGGGAGACCTTCTCACCCTACAACTTCCCAAAAGGAGGCTGGAGCCAGGTGGGGGTTGGTCTTCCATGTAACTAGCAATCTGACAAGAGGAAATGGCCTCAGGTTGCACCAGAGGAGATTTAGATTGGGCATGAGGAACAACTTCTTCCCCAAAAGGGTTGTCAATCCTAGAACAAGTTGCCCAGAAAAGTGGTGGAGTCCTCATTGCTGGGGGGGCGTTTCAAAGCCATGGAGATGTGCTGCTGAGTCATTCCTGACTACAAACACAGCCAAGACAGAGCTCCCGTGTGCGTTTTATGGTAGCCAGCATCAGTCTTGGCTGCCAGCGACCCGAAGGCAAAGGGCTACCAGGACACCCAGCAGTGAGCTCCTCCTGCATTGTGGAGCTTTTTCTAGCACCCCTCAGCAGACTGAATGTCCACTGGCAGCTGAGGCTCCCTAGACCAGGTCACGGTCTTCATTCCACTGTCTAGTGACATTTTTGCCTCCAGGGCAATCGGGATAAATTGGAGGTGTTGGCTGGACCCAGGCTCTACAGTTTGCTGTCTGGTGACAAAAAGACTCTCTCCATTTTCGTTGCTATCACCTGTAGTGCCTCCATAGAATTGCTGCAGCAGGATATGAATTATGGATGAAATGAAAAATCCCAGCCCAGTGCACAGAGGGAATATGCAGAGTGCAGAGCAATCACCTCTGTGAGCCTGGCTCTGTGCTGCCTTCAGGTGCCTGATGCCCACAAAACCCAGCTCAGCCTGTGACTCCCTTGTAGAATCATAGAATCACTTTGGTGGGAAGAGGCCTTTAAGATCATCAAATGCAATCATTAATTCAGCACTGGCAGATCACCACTAAACCATGACCCTCAGCACCACATAGCTTTTAAATCCCTCCAGGGACGGAGTCTCCACCAATGCCCTGGACAGCCTGTTCCAGGGCTTGACAACCCTTTTGATCAAGAAGTTTTTGCTAATATCCAAACTAAATTTCCCCTGGGGTGATTTGAGGCTGTTTCCTCTTGTCTTTTCACTTCTTGCTTGGGAGCAAAGACTGGGTTCCAGGTCAGACCCCCACTAGGTTTCAGGATTCCCTCCCCATCCCAAGGTCTTTGGGTTTTGAAATGGTCACATCCCTTCATTTGCAAAGCCTTCCTTTGTGCTCTGTGGGATCTTCATCTGGAGTTATATGTGTGGACAAGCTTTCCTTTGAATCTGCATGCAGAGCATCTCCAGTGGTGCAGGCACCAGTTTGGATGGGTGTTTGCTCCCAACATGGGATGTGTCTCTCTGGGGAGCTTTGGCATGGTGCAGATCACTCCACTCCAGATTTGCTTCTTGTCCCATTACTGCAGGTTTGCAAGTGAGGTAATGCTGGCAGCTGTGGGCAGAAGCCCACAGCCCAGGCTTGTTTGCAGAGGTGAGGATGGCTCATAGAATCATAGAATGGTAAGGTTGGAAGGGACCTCAAGGATCATCCAGTTCCAACCCCCTGCCATAGGCAGGGACACCTCCCACTAGTACAGGTCACTCAAGGCCTCCTCCAACCTGGTCTTGAACACCTCCAGGGAGGGAGCAGCCACAACCTCCCTGGGCAACCTGTGCCAGTGCCTCCCCACCCTCACTGCAAACAACTTCCTCCTAACATCCAGTTTCAATCTCCCCTCTGCCAGTTCAACCCCATTGTCCTTTGTCCTGTCATTACAAGACCTTGTCAATAGTCCCTCCCCAGCCTTCCTGTAGCCCCCTTCAGATCCTGGAAGGCTACTCTATGGTGTCCTGGAAGCCTTCGCTTCTCCAGGCTCAGCCTTGCCATGAGCTGAGGAGCTCTGGGGGGGCTGCAGAGGCGAGAGCTGGTTTCTGCTAGAGCTCACTTCTGCAGAAGCGAAGCAATGAAATGTTGGACAAGCACTTCAAGATAGTCCCAGAACAACTTTAAGGGCCTGTGATTTGGGGAAGCTCAGTCTCTCTGCTCATAACTTCTCGATCAGAGAAGAAAATGCCTTTCAGAAGGCATTTGTTAAATGTCTTTTAATTTTTAAATGCTTTAATTTCTCCCTTGCAAACGCAGCTCTGCCTTCCTGCACCATCTAATAGCACACTGCAAATGCATTTCCATGCAGCCATTTCTGAGTGTGCAATATCAACATCTGTGCTAAAACTAAGCAGAAATTTTTCCCTGAAGCAATATTTTGCTCAGTATTATTGTTACTTTTTTTCTTTTTAATGGTTTGCTTGTCATGGGGGCTCTTCAGCCTCCTAGTTTCAGGAAAGGAAGGTTCCTTGCTTCTCCCTTCTTTTCAAAGCCAGCCCTGGCAGCAAGAACCATCATCCTTGTCCTGTCTGCTAAAAGGCTTTTACTTAGTGCTCACTAAAATTAGGCTGCACTGACCTTCGCTCTTTGAACTAGGGTTGGCCACCTTCTTGACCATTACACAGAGCCCATATTGCATGTCTAGGCATGGGAGAAGGGCCATGCACTGCAGCCCACTCAGATATCCTTTTTCAGAGCTCAGCTTTGCATCAGATGAGGGCTCCTGGTTGGAAACTGAGATGGAAAATATATAAACATAGAGATTGCTACCACAAAAACACCTACAGAAGTCAATGGTTACCTGAGACGCTCCAGCTGCTGTGCAAGATCTGCTTTAGGTAATCCCATGTAGTGTTGTTATCCTGTCCTCACCATGAGCAGACAGGATGGTCAGAGTTGGTCCTGTTCCAAAAGCCAGACTGGGGTAACTGCAGGTACAACAGCCCTCATGGAAGCACCAGCAGGACCTGTGTTGAAGGCTCTGAGTAAGGTCACAACCAGCTGAGCAAAGTGAGCAAAGTGCTGATTTCTGCCTGGACATCAGCATTTAAGTGCTGATATTTTACCAGGGTCCTCCTGCAGAAGCTTCAATAACCTTCTGTGTTTGCCTTGGCTGGTTGCCTGCATCCTTTCCTTTGGGAAATGCTTTTCCAGGACATTTCATTGCTCCTGGTGCCACCATGCCCAGCAGCCTGTATTTCTCCAGAAAGGATCATGACTCAAACAGGCTGTGGGATGCTGTACAGGTGACAAGTACCCTCCTGACAATGGGCTGATGAGCAGGATAGATCCAGGACAGAAACAGAGGGTGGGAATCAGTGGTTATGTGCAGCTGTAGCATCATCTCCAGTGGGAGAGAGCATGACTGATGTTCAGCTCCCTGCAACTGAAATAGATCTGATGTATAAGAGTCCACTTTTGATTTTTTTCTCATCCGTGCCTCTGATGCTTTCTAAAGGATTTGAGAGGTGTGCTCTGATGGATAGAGCTGTGCCTTCCCACACACCTCACCTTGGAGGGTCTTTTGTGATGATGGTGCTGATGCAGGCAGTGATGTCCCACAGGGACTCCCAGACTGGTTGCAGTGGCAGCAAAAGGGAAGGTCTGGGATTACACTTGGAGGTGGAAGCAAAGCAGATGGCTCATGTCTGAGTAAGACCTGAGGCGACTGCAGGAGGGGGCTCTGGCTTGGTCTTCTCTGCTGGCAGTTTGCAGGTCAGTGGTCAATGCTCTTCTCATCACTCATCAGCTTTCTGTCTGATAGGCAGAAGGCAGCTGGCAGGATTAATTGATCTGTGTTTGAGTTTATCCTTTTAAGTGTGTTCTATAAAATAATAACAACAACAATAATAAGAGTAAGAATAGTAGCAGTAACAATAATAATAATTGTCATTATTCTCTACCATAAGCACAGCAGCAAACACTCCCCTGTGCTTGCATTTCAGCTCTCCAATGTGGGCCACTTTGTTCTTAATTCTGATTATTTTAGGAAGTCCTTTAGCACCTCAAACAGTCTCTGTAGATGAGGATTTATAGGAAGGTCTTGAGAGCTGTCAGAGTAATGTTTTTCCAGCGGTGAGAACTTAACCTCCTCTTAGATCTTCATTTCTGCTTTGTCCTGGCTTTGCCATGTGATGGTGTAGCTGCAGCAAGTGCTCAGTTACAGCTATCAGGATGAAGGGGATGTGTTGTCAGTTGTTTTATTTTTGATCCCATTTGAATGTGTCAATCAACTGCCTCGAATCAAAGAAAGTGAGAAGGAGCCTTTAATACTTGTGATTTGAAAACTTCAAACATTCCTTCTTTTTTCCTTCTTTTTTTTTTTTTTTGACACTAAGTAAATGGTTGTTGGGCTCTCACAATTCACAACATTCCTAAATATCTCAGAGGCTCTCTGCCAAGATGCTGGTGAAAACAGTGTCTACTCTCTTAGACTTTTTCTCCCCCTTCAGCTACTCCTGCATTGAATAATTTCAAGTCATAATGCAAGAAAAATAATAATAATCAGGGACTTAACGAGACCAGCTAATATTGTGATTAATGGAAGCGTAATGTGAGCTACTGTACAGCCATTAGAAGCCAGTTAGCTAATTAGTGTAATCACAGAGGTGGAAATAATTAAAGGACCATAAAATAGAGGTAGCCCAATAACAGTGTTTTCTTCTGACCCAGAACTGGTGAGAAAAGGATGGCTGTTGGGTTAGGAACAGAGAAGAGCAGAGAAAGGAGGGGCTGGGAGTTAATCACAGTCAATGAGGACTCGGGGCTCAATCAGACAAGTATAAACAGAGAAGATTTTATAGCAACATGACCCAGACTGCTGCAGAGTCCTCTGGCAATGATGCTTCACATTGCAGCATCCCTCTTCTGTCTTTACCTATTGCCACAAGTTTTGTGGTACTTGTGGTGAGGCAGGATCTGCCAGGCTTTCTTTCTTTTGTTCCCTTTCCTCTTTTCCACGTGTTAAAACAGCACTTACCTTGCAGTCCTGAGCTCTCCAGCTTTGGTTTCAGGAAAGGGAGAAATTAAAGTCCTAAGGTGCTTAAGATGAAAATCCTGTTAGAGGATTCCCTGTATTTATACAGCTACTGGTATGTTATTCACTATGAGTTTCAGAGGACTGTAACAGCTGGTTGAAAAATGACTTGCTAAGAGGGAAAAGTCTGTCTGGGCTAAGGAACTCAGTGCAGTGACTAGTGAGGGTGGCAGAGCTCCTCCCAGGAACCAGGTGCCAAGCAGACCTGCCCGCCTGGTCCAGTCCTCACCTGCAGCCTTTGCACCCACTTTGGAGCAGCCAGCCACGAGTTCTTTGGCCAATACCAGCACATTGGTGGTGTGGTGGTGAATCCTAAACAACCCCCAGCATATCTGTGTGGTTCTCCTCTGAGGGTTCTCCCAATGGGATTGCTCAGATTCATCTCTCGTTAATGAGAGGTGCTGGATGGTGTGATGGGCTGGATCTCACCCCTCGTGATTAGAAGTGACCTACCTCTTGTGGATAGACAAAACAGCTCTGCATAACAGGCTATAAAAAAAACCTAGCAGGTAATTTTCCAGTTGGAATGGGTCACCACTACGGCCACCTTCACTGGCCCTTATCATTTCTGCCATGGTTTGTGTGTGTTTCATTTGACCTGGGTGTAATGAGCAAAGAGGAATAAAGTAGCTGCAGACACACAATCAGTGATCAGCTGCTGAAGCTGATGAATATGCCAAGACTGTTAAGTGGGGCTTCATTAGCTATTCACACGCTGAGAGCCATCCTTATTTATTCTTCTTTCCTAGGTGAGTCTATTTTGGAGTATCTTTTGTGCTCATCTTGTCTGAGGGGTGGGAGGTTGGACAGAGGGTATCACCACTGCCAGGTAACCAGATGATTTTCAGGAAAAATAGATCACGACAGCAAGCTGAAAAGAAGAAACAATGTGATGCCATTTAATGAAGGAAGGAATAATTTTCCCTGGTGACACCTCTAGTGGGAGGCAGAACTTTATCTCCTCTTTGCAGCTCAAATGAAGCATCACAGCAGAAGCATTAACTGTGCTTTCACGTTTCCAGTGTGTCTTTTCATTAACCTTTTTTTTTTTTTATTGCTGTAGCAGTGAACACTTTTTCCAGGGAGGGTTTGCAGGGCCATTGCTGGAGATGAGAGTCCAGGATGTCCCACCTGGGTCCCCAGGCTATGGCACATGTGGTGCAATTACAGCCAAACAGATGAGCCTGGTGGCTTCTGCTGCATGTAGATGAGCTTGCAGTGAAGGGAAATCTGATATATATCTACCAGCCTTCTGGAGAGGGGTTCTTGGAGCAGCAGGTCATGGTCAGCATTGCTCCAGGGACCCTTTTGCTCTATCCAAATCCATTCAAGTGAATCTCATCTAGGGACATCCTTGAGGATGCAGATGGGAAAGTGCTGAACTCCTGGCAATGACAATGTCTCCATGAGATAAAGGTGCCTTTTTCATCTGCACAACTCCCCTTTCCACACCGGGCATCACTTAAACTTTCTGATTAAAGCTTTTCTAGGAAGTCACAGATGCTGCTGTGCTGGGGCTGGTTGGCTGCGGATGCTTCTCACCCTCCCAACCACATCCATCTGCGGTGAAGGCTGCCCTCTCCCGTCACACCGAGTGCCTGAGGGATGCCTTGGCTGAGCTGCACCCCAACAGGGCAAGGGGCCCAGCATCCCCAGCCAGCACCCACCCTAGTCCCAGCTGCAGCAGCTCAGTGATGTCCCAGTCCAGTGAGAACAGCCCAACACGACCTTATTGTAAACCCCAAAGTGCCCTGGTGCCTTCATCTTCTCCTGTTGACAGTGATCCAACCTGCATCCCCCCTTCAGTAGCTGCTTAAGAAATCATCCAGAGCGCTGCATTCCCTCTGCAGAAGGAATTTTGATGGAGCAATTCCTGCCCTTCCAATCCTCCCCAGCTCTTCTTTCCTTTCCTTTTTTTTTTGGTTAATAATTTTGAGCTTTCTAATCTGACCATGTGGGAGTAGCTACCATAACTCATCTGAGTTCTTTCTTTCTAGCTGAGTCTATCCACACTGTAGACTATGTGGGTGACACCCTGGAAAGGCCACATTTAGCTGTTTGCTGCTCCAGGAAAGTGTTTCTATATGAATAACAATGTGAGTCAAGCACCAGTACCTCTGGGATCTGTAAACAGCTCATCTCGAAGAAATGATGTGGATTTTCCACACCCCTCCCCTGTGCTTTTTGACCTTATTTACTGAAAATGAAACATCTGCCCTTCCAGGAGACACCATGGGTCTTGCATTTGATGTAAGAACATAAATCTTCTGTGGAAGTGTGAACATTCTGCATCTCAGGTCTCTGGACTTGAGTTCTGGACACTGGAGTGAGAATTGCAGCATCCTGAATCTGGAATTCAGAGCCTTTCAACTCTCCAGCCTGCAGCATGGCATCTTCATGGGGCTAGCCACTGGGTTTGCACCAGCATCCAGTGGAAAAATGGGGATTTCTTAGGCCTGGATCACCTTGAGTATCTTTAAGTGTTATGGGAAAGGTAAAACCCTCCCCACCCACCTTTCCCTGCCCTCACCACCTCCTAGGAGAGGTCTTAAAGGCTGCTGCATGGCAGCAATGTGGGGTTCTGTGCACGATGCTGAGCAAGCACAGCCCCAGCTCACACTTCCGACAGTGCATTGCCTGAGCAGGATGCTTGTGGCTGCCTAATCTTCTCTGTACAATCAGCCTCTGAGGGTTGTCCTTTCCTCCTCTGCTATTTGAGGGGACCACAGAGGACTCTTCAGGAAGGTAGTGGGGCAGGTGTGGGGCTCACTTATGGGGCAGCTGGCAGGGAGAGCTGCAAAGCCCTGTCTGTATCAGGGCTGGAGCAGCAGAAAGGGTTCTTTGAAGGCAAGAGGCTATTTGTGGGAAGACATGGACCTTGTGTTGCTCTACAGCTTTCCACCTCCCACCCATCATGAGTACTTTAGAAGCTGTTTCTTTGCTTAAGAAGTCTCTGTTTTCAAAGCCAGACTGCTTTACCTGGGCTGTGTCCACCAGTGTGCAGATCTTTTCCTTTATGACTCATCCCCAGAGCAGGGACACCCCCTCTCCCAAAAAAAAAACCCAAACTCTGCTGCACCCAGGGAACCACCCACAGACACTTTGGCGTTTTGCTGTGTTTCCCTCTAGATCAGGCTGGTGACAGTCCCAATCCCGGTGCTGGGCTATTATATCCCCTGCAAAAGCCTCAGAAAGCTAAAACACCTTTCTGCCCGGACCACCTTTCCTTGTTTTACCACTAGATGGGAGAGTGAGACTGGGCTAACTCAGCTGCTCCCTTCTCATCCCAGCAGGAATTCCCAGAGGGGATGAAGAACGCCTCCAGGTCATCCTGCAGATCCTCCCACCTCTGGGAGGGAGAATAACCCCCAAAATGCCTTGTCCTTGTTATTACTAGCCCCAAAAGTGAATGGCTGGGAGGGACTCATGCTTGACTGGTGGTTTGCCATGATACTGGTGTCCCACTCTCCTCCACTCTCATGCAATGGGGATTCACTTAGGCAAGGACTAGATGCATTCTTGGGGTGAAATACTTCATTTTGGGGCACATTCACCCATCCTAGAGCAGAGGGAGGTGGGGAAAGTGCTCGTGTTCATTTCTCTCATCCACGTCCCCAGTCCTGCTACCAGGAATTTGAGTGACCTCAACAATTGTTTGGAGGAGGTAAAGAATAAAACAGAATTTTCTCTCTCTTTCCAGGAGGAGAATTCATGCCCTGCTCTGGGGCTGCTCTCCCCAGGAGCTGCTGCAGACAAGGGAGGGGAGAGCACCTGTTTCATTCATGGTTTATTAAATTTACTTTCACTGCAGCACTTCCCATCTCCTGAGACACTTCCCAAGGTTTTACTGGCACTGGGTATGTTTGGGAAATACATAGTTACAGAAGCACTTTCTTAACCAAATGAGATTTCCCAGTATGACTACTTTTATTATTACAAGGTTTGGGGCTTTCACAACTAAATGTTTCTTCCTTCCTGGATTTCACAGATTCTGGAAGAAACCTCAGAGCAGCCAAACTGTCCAGCTGCCAGTGTGACTATGGCAGAATATGACACCTCTCTAATTTAGAAATTCTCTTTTAGGGTTTTGGTTTTTTTTGCAGTTTACTCAACCTTCCTAATTTGCAAACTTTTAGAGAAGTGACTCAGCTGATTTGTTTAATGCCTGGCACAGTTGTGCAATCAGGTGGTAGTGGGTTGGACTTGATGATCTTTGAGGTCTCTTCCAACCTTGCTATACTGTGTGATACTGTGAAATAATGCTAATAACCTCCTTAATTTCAGTGCTCTGTCCAAGCCTTCTGGCCTTGCCNCACTGGCACAGGTTGCCCAGGGAGGTTGTGGCTGCTCCCTCCCTGGAGGTGTTCAAGGCCAGGTTGGACGAGGCCTTGAGTGACCTGTGCTAGTAGGAGGTGTCCCTGCTTATGGCAGGGGGTTGGAACTGGATGATCCTTGAGGTCTCTTCCAGCCTTACCATTCTATGATTCTATACAGAGGAAGAAATATTGCCTGGAAGCAATAAAGAAAATAAAGACTCCAGACCTGGCAGGTCTAGGGCATGTTTGTTTGTGCAAATGCAGATTCTAGCTGCTAGGGAGAGCCTGAGGTGATAGCAGCAAACGGGAGAGCTGGGGTGTGAGCATCCTCTGCCACAGGGGGCCAGGGCTGGGGTCCATCCCATTCTCTGTGAAATGAAGGTGAGAGTAGCCTTAAGATGTCCCTAATGGATGGTTATTCACATACTTGCTTCTGGCCATGGGTACTTTTGGAAGAAGACACTGCCCCTGGCTGAATGCCTGCTGCTCCCTGGNTAACCAAATGAGATTTCCCAGTATGACTACTTTTATTATTACAAGGTTTGGGGCTTTCACAACTAAATGTTTCTTCCTTCCTGGATTTCACAGATTCTGGAAGAAACCTCAGAGCAGCCAAACTGTCCAGCTGCCAGTGTGACTATGGCAGAATATGACACCTCTCTAATTTAGAAATTCTCTTTTAGGGTTTTGGTTTTTTTTGCAGTTTACTCAACCTTCCTAATTTGCAAACTTTTAGAGAAGTGACTCAGCTGATTTGTTTAATGCCTGGCACAGTTGTGCAATCAGGTGGTAGTGGGTTGGACTTGATGATCTTTGAGGTCTCTTCCAACCTTGCTATACTGTGTGATACTGTGAAATAATGCTAATAACCTCCTTAATTTCAGTGCTCTGTCCAAGCCTTCTGGCCTTGCCTCCACAGACAAGATGTCATTCTCCTGTTAGAGGGAAACAACAGCTTCTTTGGAAAAGGAAGTTTGTTTTGTACGGGACATAACTGCTCCTGTTTTCCATAAGCCGTGGTCACCCCACCCTGTATGTGCAATGAAGCCACTGAGTCACCAGCGTGAAGAAACGTCCAGCTTGAGCACATTGCTGAGGAATCAAAATCCCTACCAAAGAGAAGTGGAGACATCCTTCTTCAGCTGGTAGATTNCAGCCTTACCATTCTATGATTCTATACAGAGGAAGAAATATTGCCTGGAAGCAATAAAGAAAATAAAGACTCCAGACCTGGCAGGTCTAGGGCATGTTTGTTTGTGCAAATGCAGATTCTAGCTGCTAGGGAGAGCCTGAGGTGATAGCAGCAAACAGGAGAGCTGGGGTGTGAGCATCCTCTGCCACAGGGGGCCAGGGCTGGGGTCCATCCCATTCTCTGTGAAATGAAGGTGAGAGTAGCCTTAAGATGTCCCTAATGGATGGTTATTCACATACTTGCTTCTGGCCATGGGTACTTTTGGAAGAAGACACTGCCCCTGGCTGAATGCCTGCTGCTCCCTGGACTCCTCAGATGACAGACAGTGGGTAAGCAAGTGGGGAAAACAAATCTCAGATGTTCCCTGGACTCCTCAGATGACAGACAGTGGGTAAGCAAGTGGGGAAAACAAATCTCAGATGCTCAGGAACACTGCAGTATCTCTGAACTGCTTTGCTATGGTCCCAGCCTTAATAGTCCTTTCCTCTTATCTTCTCCTCACCGTTCTAGAGGAAAATTAAAAGCCAGAAAAAGCACTAAGAAGAGTAGCTACAAAGCACTCCGTGGCAAGGTGTACCCTGTGATGGCACAGGGCACAGGAGGAGGGATGAGGACACCACAGAGAACAACTGCAAGAGATGCTGCAGCATGTTGCTGGGTAATGGCTTTCAGCATGCCAAGAGGGGCCAGACTTACTCCAGCAAGAAGCTGAGCTGATTAACTTTCTCTTGAATTGTAACAAGGAAATGGTACATGGAAGTGTGCTTAGATAAGGGACATGTAGTGTTCACCAAGTTAAAGCTGTACCCTGTGGACCTATCCAGTTTGGGAGGCTGAGCCTTGAGCTCCTGCTGCTGCTGCGGGGCCAGAGGGAGGAGAGGAAAAAGGATTTCAGCGTGGCCAAAGCTGTGGTCCGTGGGACTTGTTTGAGGAAATCTCTGTTACCTGTGAAATTTGAGCACTGATGAAAGGTAGGGGCAAAGTCTGGCACAACATGTGGGCACAAAAGGCATTTACTGCTCTAGCAGCAGCTTCAGCAGCAATAGAGTGCAAAGTTCAAACGTCAAGGCAGAGACCAGGATGGAGCAGGGGATTAGCCTTGCTGGGAAAACATTGTGTCCCTGCAGGTTGCAGTCTGATCTCTTTGGAGGCATCATGGCATCCACATGGACCCTCATGATGGGGGTCCACGAATTTGGGAAGGGGGCAGAGGGGTTGACCTCTTCCCTAAGGTAATTTTGAGCTCCCAGTTAAGCACAGAGGGGTGCATGTGCTGGTGAAGTTCATGGGATTTGCTCCACGGGGCTGGGAGCTATTTGGATGTCCAAGAGACAGTTGCATGACAGGAAGCACAGAGCACAAATAAAGTGAAAACTATGATGAGGGTGAAAATCAGCACTAGGACATCAGAGCATCCCAAGTCAGAGGGCTCTGCACCACAGGGGCTGGCTGATGCTTGCTCTGATCCTGATGCAGCTGAGGTGCAATCCAGCCTTGCAGATGCAGAGTCTAATCTCACCTGTAGACCTTGATCCTGCAAGAGGAACTACAGGGATGGATTCTCAAACACAACCAGAACTGGTGGGACCTAGGCCTTATAGGAGAGATCAACAGAATCAGCCTCATGATTTCCTCCCTGTTTACAGGGACAATATTTTTCCAGAGTTCAAAGTCTTTCTCTGCAGGAAGCATGTGATGTGCTTCGCAGTCAGGCATACTTCTGGTGCTATGAACAATTAAAGAAATCAATTTCTGGAGCAACATTTTCTATGTTTGTAATCTCTGAACTAATTACAGGGGCTGGGGAAAAAAAAAAAAAATCAATCACTATCTGGAAATCTTTCCAATAGGGCTCACCAAGCATGCTACACATCATGCTGGAATATATCCTTTGCAGAGCCACGATGCTTGTGACCATCTCTCAGATCAGAGGGCCAGATGCTATGACTGTCAGTAAATGTCTGTACTTCCTTACACTGCAATGGCAACATTTACCCAGATCTGCAGGGCAGATTGGGCAGAGCAGAGGGCACAGTGCGTGAGGTTGGGAGCCACATTCGTGCCAGCGTTTTAAGCCACACCAAAAAGAATTCAAAAGGCTGCAACCTGCAGAGAGATTATGAAATAAAGTCATTACAAGTTCATGCCTTGGTTATAATGTTGGTTTGTTGTGAGGTTTTTTTGATCAGGCTTTATGCAGTGTGCACATGCAGCCCAGAGAGCCAACTGAGTCCTGGGCTGCAGCAAGANGGTTGGAACTAGATGATCCTTGAGGTCCCTTCCAACCTTACCATTCTATGATTCTATGATTCTATTATGCAACAGGGGAAAAAAAAAAAAAAAGGTAAATCTTTGGTGACTGCAAATAACCTCTTCAGTCTCCTAGCAAGAGAGGAGCAGTGTTAAATGGTTATTTCAGTGGCCATTATGCTTCAGAAGCACACAGAAAGAGGAAGGGTGTTGCTCTGATTCTGATCTCCTCCTGCTGCACAAACATGCTGTGTTGACCATGGCAACTTGGTTGGAGCTAAAGCCCAAACTCTTGTGCTGATGCTCTGCACTGCTTCCTGCACTCCGTGGGCGTTGCTGGGATCTCACTTGAGATGTTAGTGCCTTGCTTGTGCCCTGCAAGTCCTCAGCAAGTTCTTCCTTTGTACAGCAGTTTGTACTGCTGCTAAAGAAGGAGCTCCCATCAGCAAGTTCTTCCTTGGTACAGGAGAGTTTGTGCTGCTGCTAAACAAGGAGCTCCCACCAGCAAGTTCTTCCTTGGTACAGGAGAGTTTGTGCTGCTGCTAAAGAAGGAGCTCCCATCAGCAGGTTCTTCCTTGGTACAGGAGAGTTTGTGCTGCTGCTAAATGAGGAGCTCCCATCAGACATGGTGCCAAAGGCAGAGTGAGCGGGCGAGAGGCAAAGACCACAGTACAGGTGATTTCCCTACTGCCAACCAATGGTTGATTTTTGAGCTGTCACAACACCACAACATATTTGCTCTTTTTTATTTGTTTTTCTCTGATTATTCTTCGTAGCTTTTCCCCCACAGTGAATCCAGCAGAGAAGTGCCTGCCCTCAATCCCTCCCCAAGCTGGGGGATTCTCACAGCCGCACCCTCACCTGCAGGGCTCCAAGGTGGTGATCCTCATTCAAGGGTGGAGCAGTTCATGAAGGTAAGGGTCAGAGCATTGCCTTGGTCCAGCACTCACCTCAGGAGATAGGCCACAATTTATAGTTCCCCTTAAGTAAGAGCTTAGCAGGTTAGTTATGCCCAAAGAACTTGAACTTTGGAGCGTGAAATGAACTGGATTGTAATTATTGCTCTTATTAATTACTGTTTGCATTTCTGTAGGACATCCAGCTCAGAAGCTCCTGTGCATGGTGCAGCACACAGGACACAGAAAAAGGAGCCCCTGGAGCTGCTGCCAGCCTGCTCAGTGCAGCAGAGCCAGCCCAGAGCATGGGCAGGGGTGTTTGTGGTAACAACTCTGCCTCATCCCTGCCCAGAACATGCACTCCCAAGGGGTGGCCTTGCTAAGCTGGGCTGCTTTCTGCCAGAAAGCAACAGTTACAAAAGAGCTATACAGTGTACAGAGGCAAAATTTCCCTTTTACTTCCTAAGGCTTAAGTGACCTTGATGCTAACAGGGAGTTGTTGGTTGCCATGTCCTGCTCAGACTCTGTGGGAACATACCTACAGTTGCTGTGCTGAGCTTCAATGTGTCTTGTCCTTTTGATTTTTCCATGATTCTTTCCATTGTAATGTCTTACTTTGGTCAAATAAAACTTGGAGTGCAAGAAAAATTATCTTGGAGGAGCACAACTATGTGAGGGCTGGAAGCCCTCTGCTATGACGACAGGCTGGGAGAGCTGGAGTTGTTCAGCCTGGAGAAGAAAAGGCTCCAGGGAGAACTTCTGGTGGCCTTTCAATACTTAAAGGGGCTGGTAAGAAAAGATGGGGACAGACTTTTTAACAGAGACTGTCATGACAGGACAAGGGGTGATAGCTTTAAGTTCAAAGAGCGAAGATTTAGACTAGAGGGAAGGAAGAAATTCTTTACAATGAGCATGGTGAGACACTGGCCCAGGCTGCCAAGAGATATGGGAGATGCTGCATCCTTGAAACCATTCCAAGTCAGGTTGTCTGGGGCTCTGAGCCACCTGCTCTGCTTGAAGATGTCCCTGATGTCTGCAAGAGAAGTGGACCAGATAACCTTGAAAGGTTGCTCTCCGACCCAAACCATTCTGTGACAACCCTTCCATTTCTGCCTTAGGAAAGGCAGGCTGCAGTGTCTATCACTTCATGGGAAAGACCTGAGAAAAAAGAGCTCAGACCCTTCAGAGAAGCTACGACTCTCCCTTATCCCTTTCAAAATGAACACATCACAGTTGAGCAGGAAAGTTCCTGTTACTGTTTCCCAACAGCCCAGAGGAACAGCATGGCAGTGCTGTTGCAGCGAGGGTGGGAGCAGGATAAGCAGGGAGGGATCAGTGCCTCTAGCAACGCTCCTCTGGCCACCAGCCAGCATCATATCAGGGACATTCAGAACTACAAGTTTGCATGGAGGTTATTTGGCTTAACAGCCACCAGAGCATGTGTCACCCATGAATTTGTCTAATCCATCCTTCAACATGGTTGCACTTTGGGCTCTACAATGCCTCAAGCAGCAGGTGGTACTCTTTTTAATAGGGAGCTGTGCAAGAGTTTGCTTTAAACCTCCTACCTCATCCTTTCCTTTGCAGCATTCTTTGCTCATAATAATAAATGCAGCTCACAGTGCTGGGCAGGATGGATTCTGATGCTTCAGTTTGCAAAGGCAGCAGAGTCTTACAGAGGTGGGATAACACAAAGCCTGGTAAAAAAATCCACAGGGAGGATTTTTTCAGAAGAGCATTTCCCACTGCAAACCAGCACCAGCCACCACTCTTGAAAAATCCCATCTTTATTCATTATATGTTTCCTGTGAATGAATTTCTGGCTCAAATTAGAGTTATAACAAAACTCTAACAACAACAACAACCTTGTAGGAAGAAATCCATTTCTGTGCTTCCTATCCAGAGATTTGCTGCTTGTTCTGCAACAGGAGATGTGAATCATGGAGGTATTTATAACAGTGATAATAGGAAATGATCGTTCAGGCACCAGAAATCTGTATTGGACTTTATGTCTTTAAATAAATTGTTCATTACTATGTTAACCTAATCTTGTAAATACATGCACACTTAACTATATTAAGAATGCAAATGTTCCCAGGACCAGACTTGACATGATGAATACATAACAATCCCCCTTCTTCCCTAGTCAGCTCTGTGGATCTTGTTAAAATGAGGATAGTAACCATTTGATAGGCATTAATAAGGTTTCTGGCTGCACAGCCCAAAGATCATCAGGATCATCTCAGGTCCCATGTGGTTTACAGGAGTGAACTTGAAGAAACATCTTTCAACAGCCGCTAGTGACGGAGCAATTCCAGCTCTGGAATGCCTCCAGCCAACTGACTTGCCTTCTGTGGTACTACATTTGCATTCATTAAAACCAGAGTTTTAATGATTTATGGAGATTTGTTTAAAAAAAAAAAAAAAAATAAAGGCAGCCTGGAGCTCCTGACACTCCCAAAGCTTCTGACAGAGGTAGGACACATCATAAATCCACCCTGGTGTGAAATACTGGATGAAAATTAATTCAGGGATAGCTGCAAGTGTTAACATGACTCATAAAATCAGGGTTTAGTCAAACTGAAGTGCTCAGGGCTTCCCGGTCCTGAGGAGGTAGTAATCCATGTAGTAACAATATTATATGGATTATAATGTTAGTAATGATACAACTAACATGATTATTAGTCTCTTTGTCATTGTTTATTACCATCGTTGCCCTCAGAATCCTCATCTCTAATGACAGATGGGGCAGAGATGGCTCCACCCTTATCAGAAACCACCTTTGTGCCCACTACCAAGCCCCAGCCAAGCAAAAATTTCCCCTCCCCCCGCTTCAATTTTAAAAGCAAAGCCATCAGCAGTGTTAGCCAGAAGCAGAGCTCCATATCCAGTCTGGCTGAGTCTGGCAGACGAGAGAGCAAAAGGAGATTGTCCTGAGATGACAGACCAGCAGATGTGAGGAATATCTAGGCCAGATGCTGTCAGGCAAAGCTGATGCATGTTCTCAGCAGTGCAGGAGACAGGGCTATGCCTCCTGGTCACCCTTTCCCATCTCCCTTAGCACAGGTATCTGTGGATCACAGTAGGATAAGGACTATGCTCTGGAAGCACTTTTCTAATTCCTCTGCAATGCAAAGAATCATAGAATCATAGACTGGTTTGAGTTGGGAGGAGCCTTTCAAGGTCATCTAGTCCAGCCTCCTGCAGAGACAAGGGACATCTTCAACTGGAGCAGGTTGCTCAGAGCCCTGTCCAAGCTGACCTGGAATGTTTCCAAGGATGGAGTAACTCCCACCTCTCTGGGCGGCCTGGGCCAGTGTCTCACCACTGTCAGTGTAAAACATGTCTTAGATCTAGCCTAAATCTCCCTCTTCTAGTTTCAAACCATTGTCCCATCATACCTTCCCCTTCACTGCTATTGCATCCTTCCCTTTCACAGGTTTGCAGAGCCAGAAGAGAAACAGAGCAAAGCACAACTTGATTTCACGTAGAACCTCAATACCCTCACGCCCAGGTCCCTGCCACCCTGCTCATGCTCCCTTCTGTGCTCATCAAGGCTCTGCCCAAATCTCTTCCATCCTTTCCACCCCTGCCTTCCCCAGCTTTCCTTGCATCACACACTCTCCTTGCCTTTCTATAACCTTGGCATATGAATTCCAGCTTCTCCTATCCCTTAAAACAGCTAAAAAACTCCCCAGGATAAGCCAATTCCAGGGCTCCAGAGACACCTTGCAGCAAAGTGAAGATCTGCCCATGAAGGCTGAGCCCTGGAGGCCTTAAAGTGGAGTTTGAAACTCAACATGACCCTGGGATAGACTCCTTTGCACTTACAAGAGAATCAGCAAAGATGGCAAGACTGCTTTACCATGCCACTGCCCAGCATCTTTTACAGGGTTTTGTAGGAGATTTCTTTCAGGTGACCTCTGTCCTTCCTTGCCACATCTCCCTTTGACACATTATCACAGTCACCTCATCCAAATTCACAGGATAAGCTCCATCTCCCTCACCCAAGAGGTAGCATATTTTGAGATGCTATATGAAAAAATCACCCCCAAAAAAGTAATAGAATTCCTCTGCACCCCTGAGGACAATCACAGCAGAGGCAAGATGGACAAAAATGTATGTGAGCAGAGCTGAGGAGCAGGGATGCATCACCCTGAAGCTGGAGCCAGTGCAGTTTGGCATTCAGCTCAACAGGAAACATGGAGGGGTTTCCCCAGCTCAGATGCTTCTGACACACCACCACCTCTGCACATCTGTTGTGCTTTCCACCCTGTTTATTTCAAATCTAAACAGCTTGAAACGGGGCCTTACTCATCAAGCATCAGCCAAAGCAATGTCCTAATGTCAGTGCAGAGGGAACCAACCTCACTGACATCAGTGTGTGCTCATGGAGCAAAAATTTCCTGGTTTTCCTAACCACAGCATGTCACAAACAGCAGGCTCTCTCACATTTGACTTTGCACTAAAAGTTGACTGCCCTCACAGTTTAACCCAGTGAGTGAAAGCAAAACCTTCAAGAAGCTCATTCAACTCTGATGGGCACAGCAAAGACGAGACAGAAAAGCAGCACTTCCCAGCTGCATCCTGGAGTCCTTACTTCAGAGGACAATGGGGAGGCAGCAGTGCAAGCAGCACATTGCCACAGCCTGAATACCTGCTGGTGGACTACAGATTCACCACAAACTAGCAATGTTCTCATGGCCAAGAAAGGCAACAGTATTCTGGGGTGCATTAGGATGAACGTGGCCAGCAGGTTGAGGGAGGTTCTCCTTTCCCTCTATTCTTCCCTAGTGAGGCCGCACTTTGTGCCCAGTTCTGGGCTCTCCAATTCAAGAGGGCCAGGGAACTACTGGAGAGAGTCCAGTGGAAGCCACAAAGATACCAGGGGGACAGGAGCATCTCTGAGGAGGAAAGGCTGAACGACTTTTTCAGCCTGGAAAAGAGCAGACTGAGAAAAAGTCTTATAAATGCAAATAAATATTTAAAGGGTGAGGTGATGAAAACAGGGCTGGGCTCTTTTCAGTGGTGGCCAGGGATAGGACAAGGGTCAATGGATACAAAACAGAACACAGGAGGTTTCACTTGAACTTAAGGAGAAATTTCTTTACTTTGAGGGTGATGGAGCCCTGGACTAGGCTGCCTGGACTAGTTTGGTGGAGTGTCCTTCTCTGGAGACTTTCAAATGCCATCCTGAACTTGTTCCTGCTTTAGTAGCAATGTTGGACTAGATGATCTCCAGAGGTGCCTTCCAACCCCTACCATTCTGTGATTCTGTGATTCCATTACCCAGGTTATCTTGCACACTCTGGATAATGGAGAAGTGATTGCACTTTGAAGAGCTGAACACAGAGTGCCTGAATTATTTATCTCTGAACATGCAGAAACAGGCCAAACTCCCAAGTGATGCGAAGCAGCTTTCAAAAGAAACACAAAGGGAGCTGTAGAAGCTGCACTGGTAGACAAGCAAGGGCTGCAGGATTAGGACCTCACGCATGCAGGTGTAACATCTGCTGAGATTCTTCCTGCCCAGGTGATTTATGTCCTGGAGGGTGTGGAGGTCTCAGGTGTGGGTGCTGGTTTAGAGACTCATCTGCGTCACCAAACGTGGGCACCCTCTGCTGCTTACAAACTGCCCTCTGTGACAGCAAGTCCCCAAGCAGCAGAGAAAAAAGGCCCAGACAAATGCGTTTATGCAAATCAAAGGGGTTTGGGGTGTTCCCACAGCTTTCCTGCACAGCTCCCCCAGCTCTGGAGGGAGTTGTTCTTCCCCTGCAGCCACGAACCCTGCTGTGCCAAGCCTCACAATGCCTGGCACTGGATTGCACCAATAAAGATAACACCACGATAGCTCTGTTTGTGCCACAGGAAAAATAACTACCCATACATCTGCTCTCCAACTTCTTTCCTCCTTTTCTGTGAGCTCAGCTGTTTGCAGTAGCTGGAAGTAAAGATTAAATTCCTTCCACTGCTCTCTGCCACCACAGCCAGGGGCATGGCTCCCACACAGTTTCTCCCTTCATGCACCTTCAGTGGGTGCTTCCCAGAACTTCTTGAGCATCCTGGGGTGCGAGGAGACTGGGATACCCACGGGGTGGGAGGCAACAGGATGAAGGGGCAACCCAAGTCCTTTGTGGTGGCTGCAAGGCACCAAATGTGCAGTGGGATAGGACTTTTGGACATTTTTGCTGAGGTGCACCTGCCTCTACTCTTGCTTTCTCTTCACCCTCTTTCTTCTCACTCTTTCATCCCTTTCTTCATCCTCGCCTTGTTTGCCCTCTTCCCCTTTTCTTCCTCTCAACACAGGATTCTCTCATTGCCCCTCTGTTCCTCTCCCCTACTCCCATCCATACGTATCCCTCTCCCCTCTCCCATCCTCTCTCTCTCCCGTCCATCCCTTTCCCATCTCGGTCCCCCCTCTCCCCTCTCGGTCCCCCCTCTCCCTTTTCTTCTCCCAACACAGAACCTTCACCCTGTCCTTCCTCTCCCTCTCCCTCTGCCCTGCTCTCACCCATCTCCGACCTTCTCCCCGTTCATCCTCTCCCTTCGTCCATCCATCTCTGTCCCAGCTTCCGTCTATCCTTCTCCTCCATCGCCTCCTGCCTTACCCCCACTTTCGCTTTGGCTTCGCTCGCCTCGCCATTGGCCAGTTCTCCATCGGGTTTCACCTCTGATTGGAGAAGAGGCCCGTCGGTCATGGCGGAGTGCCCGCCCTTCCTAGCGGCGGGCGCCCAGGAGCGCGGGGGCGGTGGCGAGAGGGCAGCTGCGGCGGCCGGCGGCAGGTACTGGGGCCTGGCGGGGGGATGCGGGAAGGATGCGGGAGGGATGCGAGAGGGATGGAGGTGATCGCAAGGTGGGAACTGTGCGGGCGATCCCCCTGAAAACCACGGCGGGACCCACCGGGCGGTGCCGCACGTGTCTGCGGGAGCGGTGCGGGGAGCCGCGGGAATGGGCGCGGGTGGGCGCGGAACTCGCAGCGTGGTGCAAAGCCCCGAGATGGAGCTCGCAGCGGCACGGGGGAACGGGGGCCTCGGGGCTGGGGAAAGGGGTTAGGTGCCCGGAGGCAGCGCTCTAGCCCCGGGCGTGCGAGCTTTTGTGTGAGAGCGGTGGTCTCATGGACAGAGCTCCCGGTCCGCGTTGGGAAAATCTGTTTGACGGCAAGGGAGAGGTGGGAAAGTCACCGAAATAGCCAAACTCATTGATCTTTTTCCGTTTGCGAGCCATCTCCGGTGATGCTTCAAACACGGCGTTGCCACCTTGTAACTGAAATTCGTCAGAACTGATTCACTGTGGTCTGTTTGATTTGCTTTTGGCAAAACCTTTTTTTTCTCCGGGGAATGGTGGGGGGGGGGAAGGCAGAGAAAATAAGCGAAGGGGCTAAAGTGGCGTGGCAAAGTGATCCCTACAGCGAGTGAGAAGTGTGGTAATGATAAAACGGTCCCCGTTTCAAGAGGGTAATAACTGAAGTTAGGAAAGGAAGTAGCAGGCAGCATGCTGAGCTGAAATCGGAGCACTCATCACCTGACCCATATATTACTTCCATTAGCCTATTTGTTACAAATCAAAAACATTTTTATAATTAAAAAAAAAAAAAAAAAAAGTAGGGTTCAGTCCTGAGAGCTCAAAAGGCACAAGCAGGCATTAACCACATCAGTTTGTTGTATTCATGTTTTATCACCATTTTAATGACTGCCTGATTTTACCAGGCAACATGCTGCAAACATGAAGTTATCCCAGTCTGGTGCCTCCCTTTATTTTCAGTTCCTGGGCTTCTGCTTTCTCTGGTGCCACATGGTTGTAAAAACACACCTTAAAACAGCCTTTATGGGGAAGGAACACAAAGATCTTTAGAGAAGAATGGACTTGAGCTGTTGTAAACGTGAGAAAAAGGGTGAAAAGGATGAAGTGGTGGGGAGAGAGTGAGTCAAATAATGAAAGAGGGGGGGGGAAAATGTAGCTATTTATATGCAAAGAGGTCTAGCCCGCAGGGTACCAAAAATGATCAGAAACTGAAGTGGGCTGTGAGGGCCAGACCACATCCACCTGCCGTAGAATGACTTGATCAAAACCATGCTGGCGTGCGAGGAGCATGTGGAGGTGTGACAGCATCATCTGAAGCCCTCTGAAGCAGCATCTCTGCTGACAATAACCTTAAATTGCCCTGCACATGTGGATCCAACCCACAGAGTGACGGTGGCAAAAAACATTAAGCAGGACCCTGGGATGACAAATGAGACGGGAAGCAGCAGGTCCTGTGAGGGTTTGATTTTCTTGGCCAGCAAAGCCAGGAATTACCTGTGCAAGTACTTACTAGAAATCTTTACAGAGATTAGAGATTTGCAGGCAAGAGAGAAGATAGGATCAGCTACTAACAAAAGAAATACCCACCGGCTTAGGGAGATCAGCATCCAGCTGCTCAGTGCCTCATGATTTCTGATTGCAAACTCCTCGAGGCGGCTTTAATCATTTTCGCTGTGTGTCTGTACAGCATGGAGTGTGCTGGGGAGCATCCTGCTCTCCTGTTTGAGGCTTTATGCCCTGCAGGAGCTCAAAAAAGTGAGTCAAGGCTTTGCTTTATGCCACTTATTTTGCTCAGGCCACCCTAACAAGCAGAACTTGTTTTGCTTTCCTCTATTGTAATTGAGTGTATCCAGCCCAGAAACTTGCCTTTGCCTACAGGTTTGGTCACAGCCCGGAAGTGAAGATGCTTGTTGCCAAATTCCCAAGTATTCTGCTTTACCATTTGGGTTTCTTTTCTTCCTCACCTAGTTGCTTGAGCTGCTGCCCCTAAGTCGATTATTCTGAGCCTGGAACATTCTCATCTTGCAGAATCCCATTAATAGAAGAGTTTCCCTGCACCTGCGCTTTGGCAGGTTCCCCAGCTATCCCAGCCCTCTCTAGCCTGAGATCTCCAGATGCAAGAGCTGTTCCTAAGCTGGAGCCAGTCTCCTTTCCCTTTTCAAAACTGATTTATTGCAAGACCTCCCCATAATATTATTAGTTTTGTTCCATCTTGGCCTTGAGTGACCTCCCAGCATATGAGTGGTGGTGCAGAACTGGAGGATTTCAGAGCAAAGAGTTTCTGCAAACACTTTGTGAGAAAAACTGCTTTGAGAGAGGTCAAGGACTTCATCTGGTTTATGAATCCTGGACAAAAGCATCCATCCTACTTTGGTTGCTGTGATGAGTGATTGTAGGCAAGTACTGGGAGACAGCCACTAACTTTAATAGCTTCTGCATCAGACTTCTCATTAGTACAGTGGAGAGCATGAGATGAGGCAGTGAAGTGTTTAATCTTAACAGACTAATGTTATTCTAACCTCAAATCTCTCTTCAGGCTGAAGTACTCCTGAACCTGGGGTACAGCTACATTGCTGTTGTCCAAAATAATGTCGTTCCATGTCTAGGTTGTAAATGAGTTTGAGCAAGGGGAATATTTTAGCAGTGGGAAATGCTCTTCTTATTCTTGTTTACTTCATTTAGCAGCACCGAGCCTTTCCAACAGTTGTGGAAATCCCTGGAGCAGTGAAGACACTGGTCCCATTTCTTCTCTTGTGCTTTTCCACTGGCACATGTGATTACACTAAAATTGAATTTGATTGCTATGATTAATGTATGTTGCTATATGGCATCAGTAGTCTCTGGTCATTTGAATTCTCAGATCTCAGATCTTTGTGGTCCAGAGGAGAGTCATGAAGATGATCAGAGAGCTGGAGCAGCTCTCCTATGAGGACAGGCTACAAGAGTTGGGGCTCTGCAGCCTGGAGGAGAGAAGGCTTCCAGGACACCTTAGAGTAGCCTTCCAGTTTCTGAAGGGGGCCTACAGGAAGGCTGGGGAGGGACTATTGACAAGATCTTGTAATGCCAGGACAAGGGGTAATGGGTTTAAACTGGCAGAGGGGAGATTGAAACTAGATGTTAGGAGGAAGTTGTTTGCAGTGAGGGTGGTGAGACACTGGCACAGGTTGCCCAGGGAGGTTGTGGCTGCTCCCTCCCTAGAGGTGTTCAAGGCCAGGTTGGATGAGACCTTGAGTGACCTGTGCTAGTGGGAGGTGTCCCTGCCTATGGCAGGGGGTTGGAACTGGATGATCCTTGAGGTCCCTTCCAACCTTACCATTCTGTGATTCTATGATCTTGGTTTGGCCCCTTTGAGAAAGAAAACAAAATGCTGACAAGCTTTTGTTGATGGCATCCAGTGGCTTGAAGAAGTGAAGGAGTCATTTTCATGTTGAGAAATCAGGGACAAACACTTCTTTTCCCAAAAAATACTTTGACTTCGCAATGCTTGGCTGAAAAATATCCAACAAAAAGTACTTTTTGGCATCTTTATAGCAAAGGTTTCCTGTTTGTGAACTCAAGTGCTTTGGGTGTGCTCTGAGATAGGAGTTTTCTTTTTCTGGATGGCACTAAGAGATTAAAAAACACATTTAGATTGTAGAGTTCTGATAAATGATACTAAACCATGACACCGAAATAGTCTCCAAAACATCCAAAGGCTCTGTTAGATTTTCTGTTCCCTCATAGTCTCTCCTCATAAATCCAATATAGATCAGATTGGATAAGAGAATTCAGATTTTTTTTTTTTTTTTTTGCTTTAAAAGCCCCACAGAAAACAGAAGTTCAGCTCTTGGCCCAGCTGCAAGGCTGCTCTACCTTGCCTGAGCTGGATGGCTTTGCTGATGCCTTCTCTCTGTGACCAGTCTGGTCCTGCACTGCTTCACCATAAATGAGGAGAGGGCAGATGCCATGGGGATTTGTGTTAGCATAAGAATTCCCCCAAAATGGGATTTTGCCACAGTGCTTTCAAAGCAACTTTATGGCCTTTGTATTGCTTGAGCAGATTCAGTCTCGCAGATCCTTCGAGCCAGATGTGGATCTTAGTTGCAACAGAATCAGTAGTTTTGGGGGTGCTGCTATAACCCTGACCAACCTCTGATCCCTTTAACATTCAGTAGTTTCCTCTTACTTAGTGGAAAACCTTGGAAAGAGCATTTTAAGATGCTGAAGAAACTGAATTAAGACTGAAAAGTCACTATCCAGCCTGTGCTACACTGATTATCTGTCTCCAGCATTCTTGTTTTAAATTAATGTAAAATTTAAAATATTGCCTTTTTTTTCTTTTTTTTTTTTTTTCCAAGAGACAGTAAAGAGTCTTCCTTGCCTAACCCTGCAAACCAGCCAAAATTTATTTCCTTGAGTGTTTTTTTTTTTTGCTTTCTGGGGGCAGTCTTGGGAACCCCACTTGAATTCCTAGTGTGAGCAAACCCCACTCATGGGTCAGCAGCAGTGGCAGGATCAGGCTCATCATTTCTTAGGGAGCACTGATCAAAACTCACTGATCAAAACTCACACCTTAGTGAAAGCCACAAACACCAAGTCGAAAGTTCTATGGCTTGATGTGTTTGAGGGTCATTTGGATGTGGTGCTTAGGGATCTGGTTTAAGGTGAATCTTGTAGAGTAGGGTTATAGGCTGGACTTGGTGATCTGANTATGGCAGGGGGTTGGAACTAGATGATCCTTGAGGTCACTTCCAACCTTATCATTCTATGATCCTGAGGGGCTTTTCCAACCTGGATTTTTCTGTGATTCTGTGATCCTGTCCAAACTCCCTCATGCCACATCAGATTTGTGCTGCAAGGGTTAATTTTGTGCCATCTGGCTTCATGCTTGATCAAATATTGTTTGTGTTGTGGTAGCCAACATAAGGCCAGAGTAAGCTGCGGGTAATATGCTTGGCTAATCCAACAGAAATATGATTATGTGCCTGTTCCTGCTCCAGATCATATCTGCAGTAATGAGTGATTTAGTAACACACAACAGTGGTTGTGCAGACATGGCTTGAGGGCTGTAGATACCCTGGATGTGATGATCTCTGGCCAGTGAGTGGGCAACAGAGAGACAATAGCAATGTGTCACTTAAATTAGGTACTTGAAATCAGTGATTGAGAGAGAGAAATCCCAGTTCTAATGCAGAATGACTTCAGGGAGTCACCCGAGATGCAGAAATTTGGGTTATTTTGCCATAGTGACTTCCTAGGTGTTAATCTGAGGTTAAGCAAAAAAAAACCTGGGCAGCTGGAGTTTTACTGTACTCTGCAAAATGGTCCATTTCAAGCAGGGAGTTCATTTCAGTGCTGTGCTGTTCTCGTGCTCAACAAGAATCTCAAGACCAATACCTAAGAGGATTAGAGAACATCACTGAGTGTTAAACAAGATCCAGGCTAAGCGGTGTGCACCAGTGAGCTTCTGCTCCAGGGGCTGTTTGGGGAAGCTATTACTTGCTGATGTGGAAAAAAAAAAGAGTGGGCTTGTGTGGGAAATACTCTTCCCTTGGCTGAATCCTTCCTGTGGTTTGTCTTTCTTGTACTCCCACTCGAAGCAGTGTTTCCACCCACTGCCCATCTCATGGATTTGTGTGCTCTCTGAGGATGATGATGGTTGCAGGGGATGCTGATGATCAGCAAGTTTCTTTTGCTGTGATGCATTTAGCAGTTCTAAAGAGCTCTTTCTTCAGCTCTGTGTTGCCTGGGTTGAGAAAGCAATGGGTGAGCATCCAGCCCACCAACGTAGGGTTGAGCACCCCAGGNAAAAGGGGCAATGGGTGGAAGCTGAGGCATAGGCAGTTCCATGTGAACCTGAGGAAGAATTTTTTCACTGTGAGGGTGACAGAACACTGGAACAAGCTGCCCAGGGGGGTTGTGGAGTCTCCCTCTGGAGATATTAAAAACCTACCTGGACATGTTCCTGTGTGATCTGCTCTTAGGTGATCCTGCTCGGACAGGGGGGTTGGACTGGATGAGCTTTTGAGGTCTCTTCCAGCCCCTGACATTCTGTGGTTCTGTGAGCTGGAGAACTTGTCATAGAAGGCTCAGGCTAAAGACAGTCATTGGCTGGCAGAGCAATCCGACCTCATGGTACATGATTTTCTCTAGGAAGTCCACTTACTATGAAGAAGAGGAGTTGGGAGGCAGTCTTTTCTCAGGAAAAAAAAGATGAAGTACAAGGTAATTTGGATGTTGACCTCCCACCTTTTGTTCCCATTGTGTAAAAGAGACAGTATGGAGACTATGGCCCATGCTAGATCTCTCTCTCTTAAAAACACTTTGTAACACCCCAGGACATCACATAAAGTTCTTCCCATGCTTCATCAGAAATCATGGATTTAAGACTTGTATTTCATCTCCAAATATTTGAACTTTTGGATCCATTTGAAAGGAGAAAAACAAACCAAAACACTAAGACCCCATGATGGAATGGTTCTCTAACAGCCAGGATTCATGCAAAGCCCACTTCTGGCTCACAGCCTGCAGTAGCACAGGCATGGCAAGTGTTCTAGGGGGGAAAAAAAGTCATGGAAATGTGTGATTTGAAAAATTTGCAATAGAAAAGAGGGTCTAGGTTAGGGCATAGATAGTTCTGGCTTCAAGCCCAATTGTGTTTCTGCTTTCGCTGTTACGATCAAGCCAAAAATAGATTCCCAATAGCCTGCAAGAGGAGTGCAGCTTGGTGTGATACAGGAATTGATCACTGAGTGAAATAAAAAGACACATAAGGGAGATATCTCAACAAAAAAAAAGCTGTTATCCAGCAGTGATGCCTGTGGAAAAGCTTTGCTACTCCAGCCTGACTCTTCTCTGCTTGTGAGGAGGATGCAGTAATTCTGTATGATATTAACCACCTACAGCAAAAGGGCCTGGTTTTATTTCTGCCAAATCCACTTTTCCCACAGCATTTTGTGGTCTCATTTCCTCTTGTTTACCCTATTTGTTTTTACCTCCATACTGATGAACCCAGGATGATGAAGAAGAATAGGTTCCTGTAAACCATGGTAGATGAGAGTGTTATTTGGTTATATTTGTCCTGTACTCAGCATCCTTGCATTGTGTAACACAGGATATTGCAATTTCTGCATTTTTATTGCTTCTATCTTTAGTAGCAGCAGAGGATCATGCATCACATTCTTTATTCAGGTTCTGGTTGTTTCATTTCATTTCTTACATCAGAAAGGACTTGCCTGAATCTACATCTTCTGCATGGAAACAGAGAAGGGATAGGAACTAACTGGTAATCATTGGAGAAAGCTGACTAATGGCTCACTCACAGACATCATCCTGAATATTGAGCATCCTTAAATGGGCTGTAAAATGATGGAAAAATCAGAATCTTATCAATGCTTATTGATATCTACAGGATGAGTGTCAAGAGGGTGGGGCCAGACTCTTTTTCAGTGATGTCCAGAGGTAGGAAAAAGGGCAACAGGCATAAACTAGGACAAAGGAAGTTCCACCAGGGAAAAAATTCTTTTCTGTGAGGATGCTGGAGCCCTGGAGCAGGCTAACTGGAGAGGTTATGGAGTCTCCTTCAGTGGAGAGATTCCAAACCCACCTGGACATTGTGATCCAGGGCAACTTGCTGAGGATAACCCTGCTTTAGCAGGGGGCTTGGACTAGATGATATCCAGAGGTCATTTCCAGCCTCCACCATCTTGAGATTCTGTGTGATTCTGTGAAAATAACACCATGTTGGGCACAGAAAATGCTGATGGTGTGTGTCTGCACTGGAAGAACCATGGAGACACCCAGCTCTGTGGCTGGAGAGTTCAGTACTGTGCCAGCACAAAACCCTTCTCATTACTGACCAAGGTTATGGGCAGGAAAAAGATCCTAAAGCAAGAGTGACATTAGGGAGAGGGAGTTAGGCATTAAAGCATAAAAGAACCTTTTGTCTGGCTAATCTTTGCTGTGGCAAAAATACAGTGACCAAGTTCAATCTGCTTTGTGCATTGGCACTTGCAAGTTTTCAAGGATGGTCTAAGGCAGCTGTAGCCAATTGTATTTGCAGAGATAAGCTGGAGCAAAGAATTAAGCTCAGAAAATCTGGCTAGGTTTATCTTCAAAGCATTTCCAAGCAGCTAATTGAAAATTATCCAAGCCACCTTCCTGATTTCTTGCATATTATTGCCTTAATTTGCCGGCGAGTGGAAAGTGCTTGGAAAACTCACAAAGGATTTGTGAGTGCTAAGCTTTACTACTTGGAATTTATTTAATTATAAATGTGTCCTTGCTCATGTGATGATTTTTAAAGCCAGTTTGTGCTACTCTCATCCATGCTTCAGACTCCAGTGGGACTAACCATGTAAAACCAGGTCTCTGACATGAGCAGTGGGCCGGGGTATTCCTGTTGTCATCTGATCCAGATCACTCCTTCTCTGGGCTTCAGCTGTCCCTGCAGCACTGATGGTGAGCACAGTGCTGGGTGTATGGTCAGCTGGCTGCTCTGTAAATCTGTTTCTTATTCTTGAAACATTTCCTGGTGTGCAGGACTATGCTGTTCCTGTAGGAATTGCTTACAAAAGGCTCCAAACTGGTCCTGATGCTGATCCTGGCAATAACAGCATCCTTGTAAGGATATCAATGCTTATCAGTATCAGGAGGATGAGGTCAGCCTTCTTTCAGTGGTGCCCAACACCAGGGCAATAGGTAACTAGCACAAACTTGAACATTAAGAAGTTCCTATGAGTTCCTGTGAGGGTGGTGGAGCACTGGAATGGGCTGCCCAGAGAGTTGGTGAAGTCTCCATCTCTGCACTCTTTCAGAACCCACCTGCATGCCATCCTGTGCAACCTGCTGTGGGTGAACCTGCTCTTGGCAGCTGGCTTGAACTAGATGATCTCCAGAGGTCCCTTCCAAACTCTGTCATTCTGTGACTCTTATTGCTGAACCAAAGGGATGCTTTTCAGAAGCATGATTTTAAAAAAAATGCAGATTTCACAGTTGGAGTGAGTCAGGAAAAGTTCCCCAGCTGCCAGGAAAATGATCCAGCCTTGTGTGTTAACAACCCCATCCCTCCCTGCTTGCTTTTAGCTCCCTTTAATTGACCCAGTGCCCTGTGGACAAGCCCTGTTCACAGGGCTGGGATGTGAGTTTATCTGACTCCTGGGAGGCTTCCTGGTTCACATAGAAATACACAGAATCACACAGGAACATCCAGGTTGGCAAAGCCCCTGAGCCTCACCAAGGCCAACCCACACCCCTACTCTGCAAGATTCACCTTAAACCATATCCCTAAGCACCACATCCAAACCACCCTTAAACACATCCAGGGTTGGTGACTCCAGCACCTCCCTGGGCAGCTCATTCCAGTCCCTGACCACTCTCTCCATGAAAAGCTTTTTCATAATGTCCAATCTAAAACTCCCCAGTCTCAGCTTGAGGCCATTCCCCCTTGTTCTGTCTCCAGTTGCCTGTGAGCAGAGCCCAGCAGCAGCCTCTCCACAATGTCCCTTCAGGTAGTTGTAGACAGCAATGGGATCTAAACCAGTGAGTGGATTACAGGTGATCTATATGGTGTTTGTCTGCCACAAGAGAAGTAATACTGATAATCCTCAGAAGCAAACTCTGAGAAAAACTCAACATGTCTTACCAAGAGAAATTAAATATACAAACCTAGGTGGATTTGTCTCTTTCTGGAGCAACCTGAGCTTGATACTTGGACAGAGACTTTCCCAGATCCAGAGTATCTGTTTAGTAAGGTCAGGCTCACTTGTATGTCAATGAGAATAACTAAGTCTGCCTGGTGCAACCCCTGAGCATCATCCTGGGCTGCTCCTCCTTGGTTTACAGGACATTTTCTGATTATTTTTAATGTCCCATTCCTGATCCTTAGCAAATATCTCCAGGTATGCCATAGGATCGAAAAAAATGATTAAACTTGCTCATAAACCATAAACTGTGCTCAGCTATGGAAAGCAGGAGTTATGAATAGATGTTATTTGCCACAATAATACCCTATAAAAGTCAAAACCCATAGAATGAAAGGGAAGATTAACTATTATTGGGCATGCTTCAGCAACTGGAATTATTTTGCATGTCAGTTACGAGTTAATTTGTAACATTAATCTAATCATAGACCTCAGCTGGGGCACAAAATGTTTTTAATTAGTCCTGTGACTTTTAAAATGATCACCTGATGAAAAGCTTGCAAGTTTTACTATGATTTAATGCTAAATATTAGGGAGGGGAAAGCTTTCCAGGTTTCATCAGGAAATACAAATCATCTGCTCTCGTTGCCTTGCTGGTTTTGTTGTGTCGAGACTTGGTAATGTTGGCAGCCTGGCAGCAGCTGTGCAGCTGGGGAGGAAAAAAAATCGAGTTAAAATCTTGCTGCAAAATGAGCTGTGAGATAATAGCATTGGGACTGATTCAATGTAAGCAGGAGATCACCAGCTGAGTCATTAAAAATAGAGATGAATGGGAAGCAATAAATGGATGGCTCCGATGAATAAGAATGATTAGGAAGTGTGTGAAGTTGGTGGTGGGTTTGGTGGTTTTTTTTTTCCCTGAAGATTATATTTTGTCCCCTAAAGTGGCATATGGCTCCTATGAAAGCTCATATTCCCAGTGAATGTGTCACTGCCAGTTTATAAATACTTCAAGAGATAATAAGCAGCTTGGTGGGCAGCACTGAGCAGAAATGGGCATCCTGCCCGCAGCACCTGCTTATGAGTCATTAGCCCAGGTCCATCAGACGATGGCCGGGATGTGGGCTTTGGGAACAGAGAAGGTTTCTGTGGGGGAGGAAACAGCTGCTTTTTTTGGAGGGGAGGACTGGTTGATTCCCTGGAATTGTCTTTTTCCAGGCTTGCTTTTAAGCAGGACTAAGAGTAAGCAAAGTCGAAGGGAGGATGATGTGAGTACCTGCGGGTGATGTGGGTACCTGTGGGTGATGTGGGTACCTGTGGGTGATGTGGGTACCTGAGGGTGATACGGGTACCTGTGGGTGATGTGGGTACCTGTGGGTGATGTGGGTACCTGTGGATGATGTGGGTACCTGAGGGTGATGTGGGTACCTGTGGGTGATGTGGGTACCTGAGG
>WBNM01033619.1:0-35392 GCA_013399055.1 Ramphastos sulfuratus | reverse complement strand
CCTACACGACACCCTTCCGAGATGTGGGTACCTGAGGATGATGTGGGTACCTGTGGGCGATATGGGTACCTGTGGGTGATGTGGGTACCTGTGGATGATGTGGGTACCTGAGGCTGCTGGCTAAGACTTCTGTTACTTCAAGGAAAAGAAAACTTCAGTGAAAAGCTGGAATCTCTTTCCTGACTCATGAAACACCAGTATATAATCATGAAGTATCAAAGGAGACATCCCAGTGCTCATGAAGAGGCAGTAGGAGTGTTTCCTCCAGGGTGAAGGTGTGCCAGTTTGGGAGCTTTTGGCTCCTGGTCACATCAGTTAATTAACACTTGGTCTTTTTCTGTCCACTGAAATCAGTGACAGCAACATCAGTCCCTAGCCAAGCAACCTTCTTTACAAGTGCAGTCAAAAGTAATACCAGACTTATGCTGGGCACGGGGAGCACGCAGCTGAAGTCAGCCAGCTGCTGTTCTGGAGGAGTATTTGAATTACACCAGGACAACAGGAACAGTTCCTCCCCTTAGAGCTTTATCCGGTACCTAATCATCCCTTCTGGCTTTAATAACATCAGAGAGCTAAAGCACTCTTATTTATTGCTGTAAATATTGCACCCAAAGATGAGAAAACAGATTTAAAGCTGTAAGAGCCCTGAGAACATTGGAGGGATGAAAAAGTGAGGGAATACAACTTTTCATCCAAGGCATTATTGGATTACCCAGAGGAGTCTGGCATAGACCTGAAAAGCAGTGCCCTCCTGGCTGCCCAGCTCACCCTGCCCTGCACAACCATCACATTCCTACTCAAATCTGGACCCTGAAGTATTCTGTGCACTCTGCTTCCCAGGCAGGGTAATTAAGATAGAATTATCTGCCAACAAAATGTGGATCTCATTTGTTCAACTTACCTTAAGGACCCGACCTGTTGTAGCACTGCTGACCTGGATGTTTAACATTTGTTTGCCTATGTGGTCTATCCTCTGCCCTTCTGGGATGGGAGCAGGACCTTGATGATGCTTTAATCATCATGCTTTGCCAGGTCCTCTTGCCTTGGTGCCTACAAGAGCTGCCAATACAGGAAAGCACACAGGTGCTTGTACATACATTAGCTACCAATAAGTGTCAATAGGTTGTTCCAGCCACACACAGATGAGTATTAATTTCTTTACCAAAGGCTTCTCTGTTCCCAGTGATCTGAACATGGTTCATTTTCTTGGGGAAGCAAAATACCCTTTTTACCTCATTCCCTGCTGATGAGGCTGTTGCCATCTCACAAGGAACCTCTCAGGTAGATATTGGGAAATATGGGATGCTTTGAAGATGTTCTCTATACAAAGGACTCTTGCCTAGCACTTGTTGCGTATTTAAGACCAGCATTTAGAGCTCTTTTCCAGCCTTGATGATTGTATGATTTCATGTTAATCATGGTAGTGTTGGGTTGATGTTTGAATTTGATGACCTTAGAGTTGTTTTCCAACCTCAATGGCTCTGTAGTGATCATGGTAGTATTTGCTTGACAGTTGGACGTGATCTTAGAGGTCTTTTCCAACCTTAATGATTCTATGGTGATCATGGTAGTGTTTGGTTGACAGTTGGACTTGATGATCTTAGAGGTCTTTTCTAACCTTAATGATTCTCTGGTGATCATAGTAGTATTTATTTGCTTGACAGTTGGACTTGATGATCTTAGAGGTCTTTTCTAACCTTTATGATTCTATAGTGGTTGTAGTGTTAGGTCAGTGGCTGAACTTTATGATCTTAAAGATCTTTTCTAACCTTAATGATTCTGTGGTGGTCATGGTAGTGTTTGGTTGACAGTTGGACTTGATCTTAGAGGTCTTTTCCAACCTTAATGATTCTATGATTCTGTAGTGGTCATGGTAGTGTTAGGTCAATGGCTGAACTTGATGCTCTGAGAAGTCTTTTCTAACCTTAATGATTCAATGATTCTATAGTGGTCATGATAGTGTTAGGTTGGTAGTTGAACTTCATGATCTTAGAGGTCTTTTCCAGCCTTAAGGATTCTATGATTCTATAGTGGTTGTGCTAGTGTTAGGTCAATGGCTGAACTTGATGCTCTGAGAAGTCTTTTCTAACCTTAATGATTCAATGATTCTATAGTGGTTGATGGCTGAATTTGATCTTCAAGGTCTTTTCTAACCTTAGTGATTCAATGATTCTATAGTGGTCATGATAGTGTTAGGTTGGTAGTTGAACTTGATGATCTTAGAGGTCTTTTCCAACCATAGTGATTCTATGATTCTGTAGTGGTCATGATAGTGTTGGGTTGAGGGTTGAACTTTACGATCTTAGAGGTCTTTTCCCTCATTAATGATTGTATGATGGTATAGTAGGTCATGCTAGTGTTGGGTTGCTAGTTGGACTTGATGACCCTAGAGGACTTTTCCAACCTTAATGATTGCAGGAACCTTAATGTTTCCATCATTTACAATTCAGCCAAGGTATTTAAGAAAAAATGCTGGCGGGTGCCTCACGATCAGGTGCTGCAGTGCACAGGAAGCAGTTGAGAGGCGGCAGTCTGCATCGGTAATCAGGTTAGAGTCAGCTGCCTGTGCCCTGCAGCTCGCTCCCAAATGGCATGTAGTCTAATTAGTTATAGAAAGGATTTTACTGAATAGCTGTAAACAGATCTGAGGGCTTGGAATCAAATCAATCTGACTGTGGAAACTTTTCAGGATAATTATAAACTGTTATTGGCAAAGGCCTTGTAACAGTGGGGAAATTTGTAGCTCTGATGCTGTCCTCTGCGGGGGAAGGAGAAGGACAGAGGGTGTGAGGGTCCATGTCTAAGCAGGGTCTTCTTCAGAGGAGGGAGAAGAGGCTGCAGCTGATACAGAGACCTTCTCTCTTGAGAGATTTTTTTTTTTCTTCCCTAGTGCTTTTGAATGTTTTGTTCTTTTCTGTAATCATAGAATCACAGAATCATTTAGGTGATTAGAGACCTTTAAGATCATCATGCCCAGCTCTTGACCCAGCACTACCAGGTCTAATGAAACCATGTCCCTCAGCACCGCATCTGCATGGCTTTTAAAGCCCTCCAGGGATGAGGACTCTGCTACTGCCCTGGGCAGCCCGTTCCAGACAGCCCTTTTGGGTGAAAAAATTGTTCTTAATGTCCAACCTAAACCTCCCCTGGTGCAACTTGAGGCCATTTCCTCTTGTCTTGTCACTCGTTGACAGTGTCCCAATACCTGAGGTCCCACCACACCCCATTAGCAGTAAAATGCTATACCTATTAAAAAAGGAAAAGAAGAACAATATTTGAGGGGGTTGAGCATGGTTTTATGTAAAGACATGTGCAAAAATTCTCTTTTCACAGATCAGGATGGTCCTGCCTCAGACCTTTGTCATCTTCCTACCGATGTAAGCACCAAAATCCACAGCTCTTGGATAGGCAGGTCCTCATTACCCTGTGACACCACCCGTGGCCACCAGCCCCACCTCGACCTGCTCCTCAACTCTGTGTTCCCGTTCATGGCAATGCCCCAGAATTCAACTGGAGAAAATGGCTTTTGCTTCACTCAGACACTTGACTTCTCCCGCCCATCTCCTTGTCCTAGCGAGGCTGGTCGGACCTTCGATGCACTGAGTGGGCAGGAGGCCTGCAGAACCTTGCTGAGCAATGGCACAGCATCCTCTGGTGTGCCCAGCCCCTCTGACTCTTGTGCCCAGCCCCTCTGCTCCACCACCCCAGGAGAGGAGGAGACCCAGTTCAGCGAAGGGATTAAATATGTCTCAGCCGAAGGGGAGGAACTGGCGTGTGGCTGGGGAGGCTTCACCCCTGGGTGCTTACAGCTCTTTAACACATCCAAGGGTGTCTTGTTCTTCCTCTGCGTGGCCTCCTTCCTGCAAGGCATGACAGTGAACGGCTTCATCAACACAGTCATCACCTCCATCGAGCGGCGCTTCGACCTCCGCAGCTACCAGAGTGGGCTGATCGCCAGCTCCTACGACATCGCAGCCTGCGTCTGCTTGACCTTCGTCAGCTATTTTGGGGGCAATGGCCACAAGCCACGCTGGCTGGGCTGGGGTGTGCTGGTCATGGGCCTGGGCTCCCTGCTCTTTGCCTTGCCCCACTTCACCACGGGACGGTACGAGGCGCGTTCGGCGGCAGAAGTGGGCGTCTGTGGGGGCAACCAGAGCCTGCCCTGTGCCCAAGCTGCCTCTAGCCTTTCCAGCTACCGGTTTGTCTTCATGCTGGGGCAGTTCCTGCATGGAATGGGGGCCACGCCGCTCTACACACTTGGTGTCACCTATCTAGATGAAAATGTCAAGACTAACTACTCCCCTGTGTACATTGGTGAGTGGAGCTGGAGGGGCAGCTCAGACCCATGGGCTGGTCCATCTACCATGGCAGAGAACCATCTGCCTTGGCTCAAGGCCTCCTTGAACAGTTTCATGACAGACGCTCTCAGTCTTTTGCTCCCCATAGTGGGTGAGGTGGTACTTGGAGGGATGTGGCAACTTTTGGGGAGATTTTGATTAGTTCCAGGCATGAACTGTGGGTGCAGCCAAGTGTTTTTCACTCCTGTAGCACATGCCTTGCAGATCAGGAGGTGCCTTCTGCCCCTGGCATGGGGCCAGCTGTCCAGCATGCTCCAGCATGTGTGTGTGACATTAAAATCTCTGGCAAGCAACCATGAAGTCATGCCCTGTCTGTGCAAGGGGACATCGTCCCTTTAGCACTGCAGCAGAGCAGGGATAGTTGCTGGGCTGTGCAGGTACTGCTGGTGGAAAGCACAGCCAGGAGAAGGGGCTCAGCTCTGTGTTGCTGATGACTTATTTACTGTGAGACTGATGAAAAATAGTGACCTTGTAGCAATTTCTTCATTTGGCAGAAGGCTGGGCAGAGGGAGAAGATCACAAGGTGATCATCAGTAAATTGATAGAATCACAGAATACCAGGTTGGAAGCAACCTTTCATGGCAAAGAAGTTGATCTTTGCATGGCAGCAAACCAAAATAGGTACCAGTGGTGCCATAGGGTCAGTGTGGAGACAACACCACTGCTCATCACACCAGCAGTTGGAATGGGCATCAGGATCAGCTACATCCCTGCTAACTCTGGTTTTCCACTGAAGCAGTTTTGGTTGCTCCATCCTATCAGAATTCCCTAGGATGGGTGTGAAAGTTTCCCTGGGACTCAGTGTGAGAGGAAAAATGTGTTAAATCTGGAATAGCTGCCTTAAGAGGAAAGACTGAGAGCCCTGGGGCTGTTTAGCCTGGAGAAGTGCAGCCTATGAGGGGATCTTAATGTTTATAAATATCTGAAGGCTGAGTGTCAAGAACAGGCCAATCCCTTTTCAGTGGTGCCCTGTGATAGAACAAGGGGCAACAGGTACAAACTACAGCTCAGGAAGTCCCAACTTAACATCAGGAAAAACTTCTTTGCTGTGAGGGTGCAGAGCCCTGGAGCAGGCTGCCCAGAGAGGTTGTGGAGTCTCCTTCTCCAGAGAGATTCCAAACCCACCTGGCCATTGTGATCCTGGGCAAGCTGCTGTGGGTGACCCTGCTTTAGCAAAGGGGTTGGACTGGATGATATCCAGAGGTCCCTTCCAACTCCACCATTCTATGATTCTATGAACTGCCTGGCTTTGTTTCTTGGTGATTCGGGGACAAGGGCATGAGGTGGACAGAGGCTGAACATCCCAGGTCCAGGAGTGAATGGGGCTGGTGCAGTGGGGCAGAGGCTGCTGGGCACTGGCAATACCCCTGCCTGAAATGCTGCTGTTTCTCTAACAGGACTTCTTTTCCCTTTCAGCTGTGTTCTACACTGCTGCAATCCTGGGGCCTGCAGCGGGTTATCTGGTAGGAGGAATGTTTCTAAATATTTATACTGAAATTGGCAGAGAGTAAGTGGCTGAAAAATTATCTTGTTCCTTTTCCTTTATGTTTTATGTTGCCTTTGGGGAAAAAACAAAACAAAACTAAACAAAAACCCAAAACCAAACGAACCAAAACCAAAAAACTAATAATGATCTGGAAAAATGACCTGGTGCCTAGAAACATGCCTGCAGTGTTCAGTGATATTTCTGGGGGTGTGGGGAGGCTGAGGCTGGAAGGGTGGTTCCTGTTAGTGCTATGGCTTAAAAAAAAACTGCTGACAAACCTGTCAGCTTGGATCCTTCCTCACGCTGCACTGCCTGTGCTAATGGGGCTGTGAGCAGCAGGTGAAGATTCTGAATGAGTTCCCTGATGAGCTACCAGTAATGCTGCTCAGCTTTCTAGTCATCCAGCTGGGATGCCTGGGCCCCCTCCTTGCTTTGTTGTATTTGGGATTCTTTCTTACCTCTTTATAGGCTCTTTGGAAGATGAATGAGTTAAAAAGGGGGAGAAAGTTTCCAGGGCATGGAATGGGTTATTTCCACCAGTATTCCATCAGTAATCTAATTGAGGATGCCCCTGCTGACTGCAGAAGGGGTTGGACTAGATGACCTTTGGAGGTCCCTTCCAACCCAGACCATTCTATGATTCTATGGTTCTATGATTCTATGATTCTGATTTTATGATTCTGTGGTTCTATTATTCTATGATTCTAAGATTCTATTCTTGCAAAGGGTGACTCTGGGGTGGGACAATGATTGTAGCAAGCTCCAAAGCACAGATGAGATGGGGAGAGGTGAACGTGCAAGCCAGACATTAAAGGAGAATCAAATGTTGCAATTTCCTGGGTTTCTTCCTGTCCTTTCCAGGAAGGCAGTGCTGTGGTGTGGCAAGGAGGGGTGATGGATGCCCTGTAGATCACAAAGAGAGAAGCCAGAGCTCCATGACATCCCCTCTCATGTCCCCCCAAGCCCTGCCAGCTTCAATCAGAGGCACGCCAAGCTGCTCTGCTCCATCTCAAACCACTTCTCTCTCTTGTGTCCTCTCTGCTTTGTTTCTTGCAGGACTGACATGGCCCCAGAGAACACACTGTGGGTGGGGGCATGGTGGATTGGCTTCCTCGGGGCTGGAGCAGCCTCCCTCCTCATCTCCATCCCCATCCTGGGCTACCCCCAGCGCCTCCCAGGTACATGGCTCAAGGGAATTGGGGCTGGACCTCATGGTACTCATGGTCACCATGGGACTTATATCCTCATGCACTCGTGCAGCTGGGGACACTGGGGTGGAGGAAGATCTCCCAGTGTTTACATCAGAATTCCTAGATGGATTTCATCCCCATGGCTTTCCAGCTGCCTGTTTCCCTGCTCCTCCCTTGCATCTGTTGGCAGGGGGAGGATGTCATGCTGCATATTCCCCCTGCAAGCCCAGTGCTCCTGTTGCACCCCATCCCGTGTCTCACATGCTCCTTGTTCCCAGTTGCCTTTTGTTTTCAGGCTCCCAGCGGTACATCGTGATGAGAGTGTCAGAGGCTCATCAGCTCAAGGATGGGAGCCACAAAAAAGCATCGGATCCAGACTTTGGGAAAACAGTTAAAGACCTACCTCGGTAAGAACACCACCCCCCACCTGAGGTCTAGGGAACCCTCCTCAGAAGCAAGAGCAGAGGGCTCCAGCTGAGCTTGCTTTCTGTGATGCTGGCTAAAAGGTTTGGCCTATCTCCAAACCTGCTTTCTCACAGGGGAAATTGCAAAGTGCCTGGTTCCCAGCAGTGGCCAGGGGCTCTTGGCAAGTGGGCTGAGCTAGAAACTGTGCTGGGCATCATGTGGGAGAGCAGTAGACAAGTGAGTGGTCCTGGCTGTGGTTTTCAGAAGCTCCTGTCTCATGTGATGGGCTGTGTGTGATCCACCTGCAATCACAGGCATCACACCGAGGTTCACTGAGAGTGGCTTGGTGCCAGCTTCTAGGTCACAAGAGAGGCACAGGTGTTGCCACCTCATTGCCTCTCCTTGGCAGCATTATTTCCTCCTGTCTGCTTGTGTTGGCCTCTCCTGGGCAATTGGGTGTTGTCCAAGGTCTCCTTCTCTCCATTCCCTCAGGGCTTTTCTTCCTTTCCTCTGCTTTTGCCTATGTTAAATCCCTGTTCTGTCTTTTTAACATGAAAAGAGTGGAAACAAACCCCTCAGCTCTTACAGCTCCATTCCAAACCCAGGGAACAAGATATCCTGCACTGGAGCTTTCAGTTCCCATGTTTCCTTTTTTTTTTTTTTTCCCTTTTCATCTTGCAGCTACATTTTATGTGTTACTACTTCTCATCTCTCCTGCAAAGCAGTGACACAGCAGTGTGTTTGATCACAGTGCTGCTGCTTAGCTCTGAGGTGTGGGTGGGGACCAGAAGAAACTGGGTAGTAAATGGTTTAGAGGGATGCTGGGTGGAAACAAGTGAGCCACCAAAATAAAGTGTAGTCTTTTAACCTGGGAACATTTGCTATAGGTCTTTGAAATCCTTTGATGTTGAGTTGTATTTGAATGAAGGGCAGAGGGAGAGGTTCTTCTTTATTCACAGCTTGGGTTTAGCTGATGTTTAGGCTCAGGATGCTGCAGAGATCTGTGAGCAGCTTTCAGATCTTGCAGTCAATAAGGGGATTTTTCCTTTTTTTTTGCATTTTCTCCCAGGACTGCTCTTAGGGAAGAGTTTGCATCCGTGTTTGAGGGCTGCCCCAAGCAAAGGCAAACACTCACAGAATCCCAGCATGATGAGGGTTAGAAGGAATCTCTGGGGATCATCTAGTCCAACCCCCCTGCTAAAGCAGGGTCACCCACAGCAGGTTGCCCAGGATCACAATGTCCATGCAAATCTGTAATCTCTCTGGAGAAGGAGACTCCACAACCTCTCTGGGCAACCTGTTCCAGTGCTCTGGCACCTTCACACCAAAGAAGTTTTTACTGCTGTTGAGGCAGAAGTTCTGGAGCCCCCAAGATAAGAAGGACATGAAACTGTTGGAGTGAGTCCAGAGGAGGCCATGAAGATGCTCAGGGGGCTGGAGCAGCTCTGCTATGAGGACAGGCTGAGAGAGTTGGGGCTCTGCAGCCTGGAGAAGAAAAGGCTTCCAGGAGACCTTGGAGTGTCCTTCCAGGATCTGAAGGGGGCTACAGGAGGGTTGGGGAGGGACTATTGACAAGGTCTTGTAATGACAGGACAAGGAGTAATGGGTTTAAAGTGACAGAGGGGAGATATGGACAAAATGTTAGGAAGCAGTTCTTTTAGTGAGGGTGGTGAGGCACTGGCACAGGTTGCCCAGGGAGGCTGTGGATGCTCCTTCCCTCGAGGTGTTCAAGGCCAGGTTAGATGAAGCCTTGAGGGACCTGTTCTAGTGGGAGGTGTCCCTGCCTATGGCAGGGGGGTGGGACTGGATTATCTTTTAGGTCCCCTTCAACCTTACTATTCTATGATTTTATGGTTCCTTTGTTCTAGTTTATGCCCATTGGCCTTTGTCCTATCACTGGGCCCCTCTGAAGAGTCTGGCCCCTTTAGCTCTTTGCTGAGCATTAAGAAGATCCATCTCAGGCTGCTCTTCTCCAGCCAAAACAGCTCCAGGTCTCTTAGCCTTTCCTCCTCACAGAGATACTCCAGGCCCCTTGGCATCTTCATGGCCCTCCACTGGACAGTCTCCAGTGATTCCTTCTTTCTCTTGAACTGGAGAATGAAGAACTGGACCCAGTACACCAGATGAGGCCCCACTAGGACAGAGTAAAGAGGGAGGAGAAACGTTGCCAACCTCTGTGCCTCTGCCAGCAGTGACTCCTGAACCTCAGCTGCGGCATTTGCCTTTGTACTGGCAAAGGAGGCTTGCAGCAGGTGCTCAGCACAGGACTTTCCAGCAGCAGTCACTCTGTGTCGTGTCAGCACAACAACTCACACTGGTCTGAAAGTCTTGGAGACTTCATAGGAAGTTTCCCAGGGGTTAAGGCAGCTTTATGCTGAATATTACATTGAAGGGATTTCAATGCTGTTATTAAATGGCATTCTTGACTGGCTGCCATGTTCCGAGGTCATGGCTTATTCCCCGCCAGGAAATTAAATTCAAAACCTGCATTGAAATAATGATAAGGTTATGGCTAAACCCAACACAGGGCAACAGAGAGGGATGAAATTCAGTGGTTGATGCTTTGCTTGCTTATCTGGAGCAAAGCTCTCACTGTTTCTCAGTGAAGGCTGCCTGACAGCAGGTGTGGAGGCAATCCTTCTCCAGGAGCACCTTCCTTCACCCTTTCTTCCTCCAGAAAAAATACTGAAGGTTGGCAACTCACATCCAACAATTCAGATCAGTCCAGGTCTTGGTGTGGTTCTCGTTTGAAAGCAGAATCCCAACAGCCTTTTGTGTTCCCTGCTTTTGATTAATAAAAGGGAATTGCCTTCAAGGCTCGCTCCTCTGGAAACTTGCATTAAAGAGGAGGTCACATCCGTGCCTGCAGCTCATGGGGACACATGGACCAGGCTGGAGAACAAGGCCAAAGGACACTGTTGCTTTTGTTTTTTGTAAGGGATCGAGTGCTACACATTTTCTCACAGCAGGGACAGTTAGAGTCTCACAAAGATAAGCAGATGAAACAAAATACTGGCCCATGCCAGCAGGTCCTTTGTAAGTGAGCTTAATGAATTGCTGGACTCACAGTGCTGCCCAAGAGCAGGAGCTTACAGGAATGCAGCTCATGCAGCTTAATCCTCTGCCCTCGAGAGACTTCTGTCTTAATTCTTGGGTTGAAAAGGCCTGATAAAAGTGCTTTTGCCTTTCTCTGGTTCCATATGATTGCTCTCATGAAATAACCCCTGCTGTCGGTGCAGAGAGATTCAAACATAAGACACATGGAGCTGTGCCAGGAGAGGAGGCTTTGTCCCAGTGAACTATAGATCAGTTTGTGAGGATCACTAACTGTTCAGTCAAGCTCTCAGCTTCAGCAGGAGAGGCTACAGTCAGTGTTTCACTCATCCCTTCTGGATTAGTTGCCAGAGTGGGGCTTGGCTTTGTCTCATGGCTCTATTACAGCTTCCTGTGTTGTAAAGGGAGGTTGGTTTATAGAATCACAGAATGGTAAGGTTGGAAAGGACCTCAAAGATCATCTAGTTCCAACCTCCTGCCATAGGCAGGGACACCTCCCACTGGTACAGGTCACTCAAGGCCTCATCCAACCTGGCCTTGAACACCTCCAGGGAGGGAGCAGCCACAACCTCCCTGGGCAACCTGTGCCAGTGTCTCACTACCCTCACTGTAAAGAACTTCCTCCTAACATCCAGTCTAAATCTTCCCTCTGCCAGTTCAAACCCATTGCCCCTTGTCCTGTCATTGCAAGCCCTTGTCAATAGTCCCTCCCCAGCCTTTCTATAGGCCCCCTTCAGATCCTGGAAGGCTACTCTAAGGTCTCCTGGAAGCCTTCTCTTCTCCAGGCTGCAGAGCCCCAACTCTCATAGCCTGTCCTTAGCAGAGCTGCTGCAGCCCTCTGAGCATCTTGGTGGCCTCCTCTGGACCCACTCAAACACTTCCATGTCCTTCCTGTGCTGGGGGCTCCAGAACTGCATACAGGACTCTAGATGGGGTCTGAGGAGAGCAGAGCAAAGGGGCAGAATCCCCTCCCTTGCCCTGCTGCCCACACTGCTCTTGCTGCAGCCCAGCACACAGTTGCTGTCTGGGCTGCACTCACACTGCAGGCTTATGTTGAGCTTTTCATCACCCTAGACCCCCAGGTCCTTTTCCTCAGGGCTGCTCTCAGCCATTCCCCCACCCAGCCTGGAGTTGTGCTTGGGATTGTGCCTACCCAGGTGCAGGACCTGGTTTTCCTGTTGGACATAAATGCTGCCCTACCTTCCCTTGGTGGTGGAGCCAGCAGGTGTGCTGGAAAAGACCCCATTGCCATGTTCTAAGATTGCATAAATATCTGCCTCTCATAAATGACTTATTAGCTTGTGGCCATACTCTGGTACATGCTGGCATGCCCTGGGCATGCAGATGTTCCTCAGAGGAGCAGGCTCTGCTTACACAGGTGGTTCCAATCACTCAGCAGGATCATTGCCTGAGGAAAGGCTAGCCCTGTGCACCCTGTGCAGAATCAGCCTTTTAGAGATGGTGGGGTTCTGCTTTTGGCAGTGCTGAGCTTCCTGAACGCCCTTTGGCTGCAAGAACTGAGGACAGTCAAGACTATCAAGAGCGAGGTGTTTCTGCCCTGTCATTATGTGTCATGTACTTAAGAAAGTGTTGGTTTTGGCAAGGTTTTATATGCTGTAGCTCCTCACAACTACATTTTCTGTCTACAAACAGATTAAATTACATAAGCAAATCCTTACTCCTAAGGCTGAATGGAATTCCTCTGCATTTCCTACCTGCAGGTCTAACCTGAAACTTTTGACCAACAACAGGCATGAAGTCACACTAGTGCCAAGGAACAATTCCTCTTTTATCTTGAACTTTAAAAAGGTGAAAGGAGTCTACCATTTCTACATGACAAGTCTCTGAGAGACTTAGCTTTGCGCTTCCCAATAAAGCACAATCAAAAAGATCTTTCCTGGAAAACAGTTCAGCAAATTAAACTAATCCTAAGAGCTAAACAGTGGTTGGTGTAAGGCTCCCTGTAATCCAGATGTCAGAAGAATGTGTGGTATTTCTGTCTTTCAGCTTCTTTGTCCTTTTGGTACAATGAAATTCTCCACCTTACGTGGATAAAGTTGCATAAACCTGATGCTGAGCCCAGCACATCTCTTACTCACAGAATCACAGAATGGTGGTGGTTGGAGGGGACCCCTCGAGATCATCAAGTCCAACCCCCATGCCAGAGCAGGTTCACCTAAAGCAGCTTGCACAGGGCAGTGTCCAGACAGATTTTAAATGACTTCAGAGATGGAGATTCCACCACCTCTCTGGGCAGCCTGCACTTGCAGTGTTCTACCAACCTCAAAGAAGTCCTTCCTCATGTTTAGATGGAACTTCTATGTTTAAGTTTGTGCCCATTACCTCTTGTCCTGTTACTGGACATCACTGAAAAGAGCCTGCCCCCATCCTCTGACACCCACCCTTGAACTATTGATGAGAACCACCCTCTCCTCAGTCTTCTCTAGGCTAGAAAGCCCCAAGTGTCTCAGCTTGTCTTTCTAAGAGAGATGTTCATCTTTGTAGCCCTTTGCTGTACCCTCTCAAGCAGTTCCTTATAATTTTTGAACTGGGGACCCCAGAACTGGACGCAGTACTCCAGATGAGGCCTCACCAGGGCAGAGTAGAGGGGAAGAAGAACTTCCCTTGACCTGCTTTATGCATCGTGATGCATCCAAGGATACTCAGTTGTATCACATTATATTTCCTCCAAAGCAGTAGGTGTTAAATGGCAGTGCCTTTCAACCCAGCAAGCACCCCATGGCATCCCCTTTGCTGCAGGATGACAGGGCTGTGCCTGTCTCTGAAACAGGTTGATCTGTGCTATTGGTGTGGACTTGGCTTGGGGAGAGCCACAGCAGAATTTCAAGCTGGTTACAAAACGCTGCCTGCAGAGCAGCATCAACCCTCTTAGTCCAATATCCGAGGTAGTGGCAGATAATTGAGACCATCCCATGTGCCTGAGGGCCTTTCTGTGCCTCAGAGCTGGAATCACTGCTGGATCATCTTTCTGCATATAAACGACACGTGGCAATTTTTTAGCCATAGCTGTGGCTCTAAATCCCAAGTGGGTCGAAAAGAAAATGTATTAACTTATACCTGAAGCATGAAGAGTGCTGAGATTGTGGGAGAGAGCTTGCTGCCTGTTTTGCAGTGGGATATAAGGTGCCTTGAAGGTGCTTCTTGCATACAGAAAGGCTTGCTTGGTATTTCCCTCAAGCTGCAAAAGATCCATGGTTGTCAGAGATTGTTGTTCCCGTGAGGGCGTGGGTGTGCATGAGCAGCAGGTGTGTACGTGAGGGTGTAAGACAAGCTCTGTGGTTTGATTTGAGAGTCCCAGGATAACTACCATCAGGCACTAACAAAACCTTGAAATGCTTGAGATTTGGTGAGGAGTGGTGTCCTTTCAGTGTTACCTCATTTAAGGGTGGAAGATTCTCAGCCTGGCCCTGGAGATCGTCACTGAAATCATCCATACACGAGTTGTGGGCACCCTGGATGTTAATTATATCACACACAACACTGCTGGTGTCCAGTCCCCATTTTGAACATGTGCATGGGATAAATAGACCCATCTGGTACCTTAATGAGGTCCACAGAGAAGAGTCTCAGATTATTTCCTCCTGCTTTAGGTGTTTGGTTGATGTCCTTCAGATTTCCCTGGCCATTGGCTGTAGCAAACAGGGCTGTAAAATATGGCCAAGACAACCACATCTGAGGTGCCTGAAGTTTGTCAGCACAACATCCAGCAGGAGCAAGAACTAGAGCAAGTTGGCACATGAAAGACATGGAAACATTGGCACAGGCTGCCCAGGAGGTTGTGGCTGCTCTCTGCCTGGAGATGTTCAAGGGCAGGTTGGATGAGGCTTTGAGTGACCTGTTCTAGTGGGAGGTGTCCCTGTCTATGGCAGGGGGTTGGGACTGGATAAGCTTTGAGGGCCCTTCTAACCTAAACCATTCTATGATTCTGTATTAAAAAAAGGGTTTTAAGGACAGGCTGTGTCCCCTAGAACACCAACATCTACTTCATGCAGTTATTCATGAGAGGTGAAGGTGTTCTCAGCATCCTTCCTTGGCTGGTAGGACATGATAAATGTAAGTGGAGAAACTCACTGCTCTTTCATACTCCAGTTAGCAATCTTTTGGGGTTTTCCTTCAACGAGATGTACCTTGGTGGGATGCTGCTTTGTCCTACACATGATCCTTCTGTCTTGATGCTAGGGGATGGACCTGAAATCAAAATGTGCCACAGTGATTCAATTCCAGTGTGCTTTTCCTTCCCAGATCAGTACTGCTGCTGCTGAAGAACCCTACCTTCATCTTCCTCTGCTTAGCAGGAGCCACTGAAGCCACCCTCATTGCTGGGATGTCCACATTTGGACCCAAGTTTTTGGAGTCTCAATTTAGTTTAAGTGCCTCTGAAGCTGCCACCTTTTTTGGTAAGGAAAGCAGGTCCTTGCAAGGTTTTCCCCTTCTGCTTACCAACAGAAGAGCACCACAGCCTCGTTTAGAATGGAGACAAAGATCCTTGGCAGTTCATTTACAGAGCAGTTCCCATCTTCAGCTATTAGCTACAATCATTTCCCGTCAGCACATCTGCACCCAGTGCATTTTCAGAGCTGAGTCTACTGACTTCAGGATGAAACATGTCACTTCTGTAGCCATCTGTTACCCTCTAGAGGAAGGCAGGATTACTGTAGGCCATTCCATCACCAGAAAGCATTAACTAAATGTTTCCTTGAATGAGGAGTATTCAAAATGGAAGAGTTGTTTTGTCACCATCCTGAAACTGGGAAGGTACTCACTTAGCTGCTGTGTTGTGGACTGAGGAAGTGATGTCCAGCAAGGCTCAGTACTTATGATGTGCTCCTCAAAGAGTCTGATTTGAGATATCTGGATAGGAAAAGCAACCTTACTAGCCTCACAGCACATTACATGAGCTGCTATAGAGGACCACCTACTGTAGCAAAGTCCATTGAACTTCCACCAAGAAGTCACACAACATCCAGGGGCTTATTCTTATGCAAACACTTTGCAGTCAGTGTGTTTAGACATGAAAACTCTTTGATGACATTTGTAAACTTCCTCATGGCTTTTTTATTCTTTTTTTTTTTTTACCCCAGGTTATTTGGTTGTTCCAGCTGGAGGAGGAGGCACTTTCCTGGGAGGATTCCTTGTGAATAAATTTAAGCTTCGCTGTTCAGGAATCATCAAACTGTGTTTGCTCTGCACAGTGTCCAGTCTGTTTGCTATATTCATTTTTTTTATTCACTGCCCCAACATGCCAATGGCAGGAGTAACTCAGATGTATGAAGGAAGGTAAAAATAATCATCTTCTTGGTCTTGTGCTGCATGGCCCTGGTCAGGATAAAAGGATGAGTCAACACATGGTGGTGGTGGTCGTCATATGTAGATGTGTTGGTGATGGAAGATGATGTCCAGTCAGTCTTACAGGCAGATGCTGAGGGAGAGACCCAGAGCAGATGATAATTTTTCCATCTAGTTGGGGTTTATGGAAGAAGCTCCCTCCTTGGTGAGGGGGTGGAGAGCATTAGACTATGAGGTGCTCGTCTCCTCAGTTGCCTTTGCAGGATTTCCCATCTCTGTCCATAGATATCTCTGGGATAAACTGGACTAAAAGTGGGTATCTCCTTCCCACATGGAAGTGTCTCCCTCTGAACTGGTCACTTCAGTTTAAGGAACCTTGGTAGCTGTGGGAAAGAGACAATTCCAGGACATGACTCCTGTTCGTGGTTAAAATGGAGTGAAATGAATCCCTTCTCAAGGCTGCCTTTATGCTCCTTGGGGATAAATCACATCTCCTGCCAGCCCACCTTCTCCTTCTCTTACTTCTACCCATTTCCTCCTGGAAAATGCTGTTCAGTGTCTTCCCACTGACTGCTCCTGTGTTTCCCTTAGTGCTTTGCCTGGTGGCCAGCTAAACCTGACAGCAGCCTGCAATGCCGAGTGTGGCTGTCTACAGGAGACCTACAGCCCTGTCTGCGGGAGTGATAACATTATGTATTACTCTCCCTGCCATGCTGGGTGCAAAAAAGTGTCTGAAAACCTCAGGAATGGTAAGAAGGTAAGTCTGAAAGTACTCTGCATCAACAAGGTGGTGCCACATCTTCTTTGCAAAGTTTTGGCCAGCTCTGCAAGTCTCCATGGGTTTGAGCTTCACTGCAAATCAATGTAAAAGCTTGGTGCAGGGTGGATGCTCTCGAGCACCACCTGGGATGAAGGCAGAAGGTACCCTGAGGTCATCCTGCTTTGTTTCTCTCTGTGTGTCCAATGGGTTTTGCTTTGCTCTGGGTTAAACTGGGCTGAAATCCCTGGTAAGTCACCCGTGCAAGTGGGGAGCTAATTCTTGCCCTGGTTCTTATTTTGGGTCTTCAATGAACCACCTCATCCTTCCTGCTTGTCACTCATAGAGACAGACATAGGCTTAAGAAGGATCTTGGTGATATTTAACATTCAAGGGCAGCCTGGCTAAGTTCATTTCTCTTATTGAAGAATCTGTTTTGAAACAGAGGTGTGTTAAGAATGCATCTTGGTTGTAGCTTTGCTCTGCTCTGGAGGAAAAACCAGCTGGTTTCTGTGCTGCTTGAGCTTCATTCTTTCTAAAGCTTTGACTTCCTCCACACTTTCCCTGGCAAACCACCCACTGACCTTTCTTTCCCAGGTCTACCATGAGTGTAGCTGCATTGAGAAAACCCTCCTGCCTGGCTCTGGTGATGCAGAAGCAGGGAAATGCAGCTCCTCTTGTGCAAAAAGACCTCTGCTTCTCTTCTTCATGTTCGTGGTGATCCTCTTCACCTTCCTGAGCAGCATTCCTGCCCTGACTGCCACTCTGAGGTAAGCATGGGATCATCTTGTCCTCCAGCAGTGCTGAATGAAGTCCCAGGATCCACTACTCATAGAATCACAGAATGGTAGAGGTTGGAAGGAGCCTCTGGAGATCATCTAGTCCAACCCCACTGCCAGAGGAAGTTAACCTAGGGCAGGCCATGCAGGCATGCATCCAGGCCACTTTTGAAAGCCTCCAGAGGAGACTCCATAACCTCTCTGGGCAGCCTGCTCCAGAGCTCTGTCACCCTCACAGAAAAGAAGCTTTTCCTCTGTTGAGGTGGAGCTTCCTGTGTTCCAGTTTGTATCCATTGCCTCTTGTTCTATCATGAGGCACCACTGAAGAGAGCTTGAGCCCTTCTTCACACCCACCTTTCAGATATTTGTAAACATTGGTCAGATCCCCTCTCAGTTAGCTCTTCTTTATCCTTCTGGCCCAAGCTGTGGGGAAAAGGTGTTGGGAACCAACTCATTACTGGCAGCTTGAAAACATCAGAACCAGCTCCCTTCCTTGTCTAGCTGGGAAAGCAAATGTAGCATTGGCAGCTCTGTCCTCTGATGTGACACATGTGTGCATCCCAGTTGGCTGCAGTGGTGAGTGGCCATTGCACTGGGATGAACCTCAGTCTCCAAAGGCAGAGGAGGTCCCAAGTGTGTGGCATTGTGGGGTGGGAGGTGCCATGCAGTCTGGCAGCCTTTTTACACCATGCCCATTCTGTTCCCCAGGTGTGTCTCCGACAGGCAAAGGTCGTTCGCGCTCGGGATCCAGTGGATTGTGGTACGAACGCTAGGTATGGAGCAGGGTGGATTTGTGCACCAGCGTGGTCTGGTGGCTTTGTGGAGCACCTGCCAAGCTGTTACCTAAGACTAAAGCATGTTGGGTTGGAAAACAAGTGGGTGGGACATGAGCTGAAGAAAGGAGAATGATTTCTGTTGTCTGATGTCACTCTTTAGAACCTAATTTCCTTTTCATGTGATGTGCAAGCTGAGGGAAGGGTTCCATAACACGTCACAGATAAGGCAGGGGAGCAGTGTCCTGGCAGAGTGTCCTTATTTACAGAAAATAAAAGGGGGCAGAGGTGAGGCAGGTCCTGTGCATGTCTTTTGGCTCTTGTGCAACGTGTAGGTCAGGCTGGTCAGAAGACCCAGTGGGCTCTCAGGTGTCAAAACTTCAGCATATTTCAGATACCTTCTGGCTCTAGACGTTGCAGGATGAGTTTGCTTAGTCACGGCGATGGCAGATCCTGATGCTTTTCTCCAAGCACCTTACCTCTGACAAGGCTGCTGCGTAGGTGCTGCCCAAACTGAAGGTGCACTCTCTTTTCCCACAGGAGGCATCCCTGGCCCCATTGCCTTTGGGTCCATGATTGATAAATCCTGCCTGCTGTGGCAGGACCAGTGTGGTGAGCAAGGTTCTTGCTACGTGTACCAGAACTCAGCCATGAGCCGGTACACCCTCATCGCTGGACTGGTCTACAAGGTGATGTTGCCTGTTCCATCCACTCTCTGATCAAGCCAGAAGGCCTTCAGGAGACAGTGTTTTGCTTTGGGATAGAATGTTACAAAATTAGGTTTTCCTGATCTGTGTGTCCCCCTCCCCCAGCCCAAATTAGACCTCTACACCAGAAATGTTCTCAGGGAAGGCAAAAGCTCCATTAGCTTCTGGCCAGGTAATGGTACTCCAGGCACCATCATTCCCTAAAATTCCCATTATTTGCTAGGCTTACAGCTTCTGCTGCACCATATGAAACGATCTCCTCTTCTTCCAACAGTTACCAAAGTGATTTTTGCTAGAAATGGAGTAAAATACACAAGTGAGAGTGAGGGATGGCATCGTGGGCAGGCTGTAAAAAAACATTCCCTGGTCACTGCTAGAAATAAAAGAGTTTTACTTTCTGTTTCTTATTTATTAGCTGAAAAGCATCATTTTAACTGCTCCCAAGCAAGCACTTAGCCTAGATAGTCGTGTTTAGCAGTTGCTGTGATAAAAAGGCTTTCAAAAGCCTTTCAGCAAATGGCTCAGGTGGTGTCAATCCATAGTTCTCTGCTCTGAATGACTGTAGGGCTGAACAGCTTTTCAGATTCTCACTATCCCACTGCTGGCTAAATTCAGATTCTTGCTCCTTCCAGCTCTGCTGTCCTTCAGCATCATCTAGGATCTTAAATTGCACCAGAGAAGGTTTAGATTGGATATTAGGAAAAAATTCTTCCCTAAAAGGGTTCTTAAATAGTGGAACAGGCTCCTCAGGGAGATGGTTGACTCCATCCCTGGAGGTGTTTAAAAGAGGGAGAGATGTGGTGCTGAGGGACATGATTTAACACCAGACCTGATGAACTCAAAGGGCTTTTCCAACTGAAATGATTGCATGATTCTGTGATCACCTTCCCAAAGCCTGGTCAGCAAATCTCATCCCAGATGAGAGCTAAGCACCTGGTTTGAGGGGGGCAGAGAGTAATGGGATGTCTTCATGGCTGCAGGTGCTTGGGACAACCTTCTTTATAGTCGCCTGTTTACTCTACAAACCTCCACCAGCAGAGTCAGCTCCAGGCAGCTCAGACACATCTGAAAATGGCAACGGTGACCTCCAGGAACACAAACCTTCACTGCCAGCTGAAGAGGATATCTAGTGCTGTACGTGTGCAAGTGACTTTCTCAGCCTCAGAAGTATAATCAGAGGACATTATGCAGTAATATTATCACTTTTTCTTTTTCTTTTTCTTCTTTTTTTTTTTAGTTGAAGATAAATAATTTAATTAACCACTGGTGTGCTTGTTATTTTCCTAACAGCAGAAGCACATTCCAAGTGGTGTGCTGATGCCACATGCAGTTATTTAATTTAATTTAATTTAAAGAAAGGGCTACCATAGCTTTATCTCTGTGACAAGCCAGGACCACATTCTCCACTTGTGGAAATAAGCACCAGTAACTCCAATGGAGCACGTGGGATTTAAATCACCAGAGGATCTGGGCTCTAAACATCTCAACTGTTAAGCCAACTGTAGCAAAGCTTCTGTTGGGACTTCCTAAGCCTGAGAAGAGGCTGTCTTGAGGTCTGCATGGCAGAGAGGACAACTGGCCCTTAAAACTACTGTATGCAAAGCACATGGCCCCAGCGTGTCCTCCTCCTTCCCGTGACACACAACATTGCTCCTTTTGTTCAGGAGCAGGTTATCTAATTATGCAAATTTCTCTTACTGTGCAATGGGAGATGGGTCTGAGGGGAGATTTGTCTACCAAATTCATCAGTACACTACAGGCAGCCAGCCCCCAGAGCTGCTGAGAGCTGCACATCCACTGCCTCAGTTCATCGCAGGGTTTACACCGTGGAGACACTTCAGTTGCTCTCTTGTGTCGTTCCAAGCTCATGCCTTCTGTAATGTACTGTGCAAAACTTGAACTGACTTTTTGCTCTTTGTTGGGTGTGGGTAGACATGGGGTGCAGATCTATGCATGGGGTGCAGATCTATGCATGGGGTGCAGATCTATGCATGGTGTGGGAAGACATTGGGTGCAGATCTATGCATGGTGTGGGGAGACACAGATCTATGCAATGCTTCTCTGTGCTTGCTTCATAAAGGCATTGTGTTCAGGTAGATGAGACAAGTCAGAGTGGATTGGATTTGTCTCTTGACCTCTAGCTTAAGGGCTAGCTTGCCCTAAGGACAGACTGCCCTGTGGACAGGGGATGCTGACTTGTAGCTGGCTCATTTGTGAGGGCAGCATTCCCCAGGTGACTTTTGAATGTGCACTTGCAATATTGACCAGGACCTTTCTGAGGGGAGAAAAGTGGAATTTGAGTGGGTGTATGTCTGGCTTCCCTCTCAGCCTAGCTCAGGTGAGGTTAGTGCTTAGTCTGCCTGTGTTTGCACAGCCACACAATCCAGGTACAGCTCCAAAGGAGGGGCTGTGGCCAGCCCCTGGACACCTACACTGTATAAATCCTGTTCCTGGGGACAGGACCTACATTGCTGAGCTGCAAACTGTCCCTTCTTTTGTGCCAGCCGCTGCTTTGCAGATGTTTTTTGATACTTTGTGTATTGAGGCTTTTGTAAATGGACACAGGATGGGCATTTGTCTCCTTTGTCAGCAAAGGACCAACTTCTGAGAAAAACTGGAGCCAGTCCTGTTGCAGACAGGGATGGTGGCACTGGGATTGCGCTCAATCTTCAGTGACAGGAAAGCAGATTCTTCCTCTCACAGATTCCCTTCCACCAAAGCCAAGTAGTGACCCTCTTGCTTCCAAAGCCCACACTTCCCAGCCTCTATCAAGTGCTGGGAGAGACTTGAGCAACCTCAGTAACTGCTAGAAAGATTGGAAGTGCTATGGGTGAGTGGCTTTTGTCTGCTTGAACACAGGCAGCTGGTACAGCTTTGATAGGGCAGACCATGCAGGAGAGCCCTGTTTTTCCAGGGAGGCAGGATTAGTCTCCCCGATGCAGAAGGTAATCCTGACACCATGCAAACACCAAAAGCTTCTTCACAACCTCCACTTGGGTTTGGAGCTACTTGCAAACATGAACCTGTCTCCAAGCCTTGCCCAAAAATTGCCTTTCCCAGCTTACAGACACTTAGACTGCAAGCAGGGATCTCAGTTGGGGAAAATGCACGAATGTATTTGGGAAACATATTTTGTGTCTGATGTATTTATGACAGGGAGAAGGTTTTATATATATTTATATATATATATATATCAATGCAATTCTAGTGTTTATAAAATGAGCTTTATCTGAGTGTGATGTTTCCAGAGCAAAAAGAAAAGCCTCTGGGATATTCTGAGCACTTACTGTGATGCTCTGTCATGGATTTAAGTAAGCAGCAACAAGGTGTTCCTGTTCCACAAACAGGTTATGTAGTCATGCAGGTAACTTAAAATATTTGAAAGTCTGTTTCCCAACCTCAGATGAAGTGTTATATTGCTATGAAAGCATAGAAATATAATCAGTGTTTCACAGGTACTTGTGTGTGTGGTTTTCCTCAGCTGTCACCCTTTCCCAGATGCTCTTCTCAGCAGAGGTGGGCTGCATCTGTTGTGCCTGGGAATCCCATCCTGCAGCTCACAAGGTCACCCCCTGAGCATCCAGCCTTCCCTGTAGGTCATCAAGGTGTCTCCATGAGGATTCCCTGTGGGTTATCATGTTTTCTCCAAGGAAGATTTGGATGCAGGTTTGTACTTCGATTGTGGTGTTAATAAACCCCCTCACGGATACAGGAGCTGCAGGAAGCATCATCTGGCTGGTGGGGCAGCAGCCACTAAGACCCTGTGGGTTGCTGTCTCCTACAGACTTGTATTCTCTTTCTGAGAGAGTGGATGATTGCTTTTAAAGACAAAATAAGGGGTGTGGTTGCTGGGGAGGAAGAACAAAAGAGGGAAAGGTCACATCTGCACTGCTCTGCTTCATCCTCAGACCAAGCCCATTGAAGCCACGGAGTTTTTCCCAGACCTACACCAGGTAAATGAGGTCAAAGTCCTGTGTCACCTCTGGTTTGTTTAAGAAGTGATTTAATGCTGTTAAAAAGTGCAAACAAGCAGTGCCTGGCGTTGAGGAAAAACCACAGAGAGGTAAAACATATGAGCACCCAGGAAGGAGTCCAAACAGGAAGAACTGAATGGTATTTACTGGAGACAAAAGCCCAGGCAGTCAATGAACCATTTTTCTCTAGTGAAGAGTTTGTTTGGAAGCTTCCTGGAGATTTTGACATGACAGCACATTAAAGCTTTGCATGTGATACACAGATGGTTTTGCAGTTTCCTGCCCTGTTCCTGCTGCTGCTGCCTCCAAGTGTGTAGAAGAGCCTCAATGCTCCTTGCAGCTCCTCAGCTTTCCCTGCTCCCTTCCTGCACCCCACCCTACTGTAGACAGGAGTGGGGAAAACCAATGATAATTCACTTTTTATACTTAGATTAGTAGAATTCAGGAAGAAAAGAAAAAAAATCTGAAGTGNCCTGTCCTCATAGCAGAGCTAATGGTTTGATTACATAAGAATGGTTTGATTGCATAAGAAAACCTCACATTTTGGGGGGTTTGTTGGTGGGTTTGGTTTTTCTGCCAGGAGACAGAGAGCCTTGTCCTGGCTCCATGGCTGTGGGTCAGGGTTTTGCATGGGGTGAGGTAGGGACCATGGCTGATGCCACTAGATGGCAATGGAGACACAGCACGGCGGAGAGGGACTTGTCCCAGCGTCTCTGTGTGCCAGGGACCAGCAGCTCCTTGACGCTTTATAGAGAGGACAGAAGCAGACTGGAGCACTGCATTCCGGATCTGCACTGGCAAAGCCCCCCATGTATTGTATAAGGTCCAAACAAGGGTCGAGGGAAACGTCTAGCATCTAGAAATAGATCGTTGCAGGGAGAACAGCTACCATCTGCAGTCAGAAATCTATGCAGCAGGGGAGAGTTCAAACAAACCTGCTGCTGGATTTTTGCAAATATTGATAAATTAATTCTTATTTGAAGCTTTCCCTTCCCAAGCAGGATGGAGCTGTCACTCCAAGGGCAGTTTTTCTCTTTATGACTTCCCTGCTTGATTTTCTTCTTTCCCCAGATGTCATCACTGTTAGTGTGAGCCTCTCGCCTCACTCTGGTTGAGGGAAAGATAAATCCTCCAAGCCCACTCCCCAAAACAGCACTGTGACTTCTCTGTGGTGCATTCCAGGCTCATCTTTGGTTCTACCTCGGTTTGGGGGGGTAACTCCTTCTGATGCCCCTTTGCCACCATGCACCATTGCTGTTGTGTTGTCACTGAGCTGCAAATCAAAAGCAGCCATGGCAGAAATCTGCTCTAGAAGAAGGTATCCCTGCCCATGGCAGGGGGCTGGAACTAGATGATCTTTAAGGTCCAATGCAAGCCATTCTATGGTTCTGTAATTTTGGGGTGAAGGGGCATGTCAGTAACCCCAGCACTGCAGCATGTCCTGGGGCAGGGCTGGAGCTGTGTAGCTCTTTCCCCTTCACTGGCAAAGCTTTGGGTGGTGGAGGTGCCAGGCTTTTTGGAAAGCATGACATGCAAAGGGCTAATAACTGACCCTGAAAGGGAGGAAGGGCTGCTATGGGAAGCAGTGAAGCTGCCTCTGCCTTGCCACAAGCTGGCAGAGGGCTACTTGGCAGAACCAGAGCAATCTGGACCATGCAAAGAGGGGTTCACAGATGATTTTCTGGCTGCCTCTCCCCACAGCACATTTTTTTCTTGGTTATCAAAGATCAAGTGGTGATGTTTTGCCCACTTCTCAGGTCTGACTTTCCTCTAGCTTAGGACAGAAAGGGAATTGATTGAAGTCAACTGAGTGAGCTGAGCCAACAGAGTGAGGAACAGAAGTAAAAAAATAATTAAGCTACAGGAGGACAAAATCTTTACATCCCCACAGGAGATCCTTGTTTGTGTTTGTTGTGCAGCAAAGCTTGCCTGGATTCCCTGTGGCTATGAAGGATGCTGGGTTTGGAGCACAGCAATAACCCTGGGGTGCTCTGGGCCAGTGGAGAAGCTTTTATTGAGCCCAACAGGCTCTGATTCATGCTCTTAATTAATAACTCCTCTGGCTTGCTTTGAAATCAAGCAGCAATAAAGAAAGGCTGGTGGGTGAAGAGAAATGTGTGTGTTTTACCAGCCTGGCAGACTCAACCCAGTCAAAGTGGTGGTGGTCAGGAGGTGTGTGGGGTGGCTGTGGCTCTGCTGCAGCAGCAGTGATGGTTTTCATAGATTCACACCTTGCAGCAGGTTGAGAGGGGCCCTCAAAGGTCATCTTGTCCAACTGCCCTGCAGCCAGCAGGGACACCTCCAACTAGGTCAGGCTGCCCAGGGTCACATCAAGTCTCATCTGGAATGCTTCCACCACGTCTGTGGGCAACCTGCTCCAGTATTTCACCATTCTCATAGTAAAGAACTTCCTCCTAATGTCCAACCTAAATCTACCCAGTTTCAAACCATTGCCCCTCCTTCCATCACTACAAGCCCTTGTAAACAGTCCCTCCCCAGCCTTCCTGTAGGTCCCTTCAGATATTTAAATGTAGATAGAAGGTCTCACCAGAGCTTTCTCCAGGCTGAACATCTCCAACTGTCTGTTAAGCTCTCAGCCTGTCTTCACAGGAGAGCTGCTCCAGTCCTCTGATCATCTTTGTGGCCTTTCTCTGGACCTGCTCCAGCAGGTCCATGTTTCTCTTTTGTTGGGGCTCCCATAGCTGTCAATGGTTCAAGCTCTACCAGCAGCTCAAGGGGATGTGAGGATGCAGAACATACTGACACTTACTGTGACCAAATTATTCCCTCTGGAACAGAATGAATGTTAAAATTTTCTTGTGTTCTCCTTCAAGTTTTCACACTGACCTGCACAAAGCATTTTTACAAGATGAAAATGAGACCATTCTGCTCCTTCTAATGATGTGTTGCACTCCTTCTTCAGCCAGGGACCCTCTGTCCAATTTCCTGGAGGCACTTGGAACACTACATCACACAAGAAATTACAATTTTCAGCTCTGCTACATTTTGCCTGCTCCATTACCAAGTAACATTCTGTCAGGAAACAGAAGGTCCGAAGAAACATGAAAGTGTCTAGAACAGGATGAGGCCACCAAAAAAAAAAAAATCTCATTATGGCCCAATCCTTCTAGTAAAAGGGAAGCAGAGCTACAGTAAAATGAATATGGCTGGAGAGCAGCCCTGAGGAAAAGGCCTTGGGGGACTGGGGTGATGCAAAGCTCAACATGAGGCTGCAGTGTGAGTGCAGCCCAGACAGCAACTGTGTGCTGGGCTGCAGCAAGAGCAGTGTGGGCAGCAGGGCAAGGGAGGGGATTCTGCCCCTTTGCTCTGCTCTCCTCAGACCCCAGCTGGAGTCCTGTGTGCAGTTCTGGAGCCCCCAGGACAGGAAGGACATGGAAGTGTTGGAGTGGGTCCAGAGGAGGCCACGAAGATGCTGAGAGGGCTGCAGCAGCTCTGCTGTGAGGACAGGCTGAGAGAGTTGGGGCTCTGCAGCCTGGAGAAGAGAAGGCTTCCAGGAGACCTTAGAGTAGCCTTCCAGGATCTGAAGGGGGCCTACAGGAAGGCTGGGGAGGGACTATTGACAAGGTCTTGCAATGCCAGGACAAGGGGCAATGGGTTTGAAGTGGCAGAGGGGAGATTGAAAGTGGATGTTAGGAGGAAGTTGTTTGCAGTGAGGGTGGTGAGACACTGGCACAGGTTGCCCAGGGAGGTTGTGGCTGCTCCCTCCCTGGAGGTGTTCAAGGCCAGGTTGGAGGAGGCCTTGAGTGACCTGTGCTAGTGGGAGGTGTCCCTGCCTATGGCAGGGAGTTGGAACTGGATGATCTTTGAGGTCCCTTCCAACTTTACCATTCTATGATTCTATGAATATTGGAGGAGTTCAGTGAAACACCAATGCACCAGTAACTATAGAAACTGTAGCTCCAGACATGAATGTTCAACATACTAATGTGTCCTGGTTCAAACTAATAGGAAAAAATGTCATCTCTTACCATTCTAGCAATTTGGTTTAAAGGTATAAAATCTGCTGTAAGTGGAGCAAAGCTTTGAAAGTCAAAGAAATCAAAGGTAAAGCCTTGCCCCTCACCAGAGCTCAGGATTAAAATTCAAGAGCTAGCAGAGACTTTGGGGCATTTCCAGATAAAATCTGTCCAGCATTTGGCATCTATGAAGCATCTAAGAAAAAAAACAAAATACATTTTTAATAGGAGAAATAAACTTCCCAGCCTCTTTGCATGCCTGCATTCCTTAGGATGGATTGGTGATGGATTTGCCTTGAGACATCACAGAATCATAGAATGGTAAGGTTGGAAGGGACCTCAAGGATCAGCCAGTTCCAACCCCCTGCCATAGGCAGGGACACCTCCCACTAGAACAGGTCACTCAAGGCCTCATCCATCCTGACCCTGAACACCTCCAGGGAGGGAGCAGCCACAACCTCCCTGGGCAACACTAATTTTAGTTTAACATGCAGAGGGAAAAAAAAAAAACAGAAGTGGTAGGGTTGGGCTTGATGCAGCAAAAATGTTGGATTATTAACTCTAAGGTGAGCAATTAATTAACAACTTCTCTGAGCAGTAAGTTTAGCAGCTCAAGGGCAGGTTGTGGCACAAATGCTGCTGAAGGCAGCAGATGAGGGAGTCCACTGGAGTGGTGCCCCTTTGCCACTGCTAGCAGAGAGCTGGCACTGCAGGGAGGTGAGGTAAGCTAGCCTGAAATATCTAGACTCAGAGCAAGTTATTGAGCACCTTCTTTTACATCAGTCAGGCTCAGCTAGGGATTGTCCAACTGGCTGCTCCCCATGAAGCAGGGCAGCTCCTCCTGGGAAACATCCCAAGCTGCTAAAGAAATCCCACCTGGAACTATCTGATACACAGTTCATTTGTATGTAGAGCCTCTGAAATCTTTATTCTCCTCTTGCATGCTGAGTCCTGGGCTGCAGCAAGAGCAGCAGAGCCAGCAGGGCAAGAGAGGTGATTCTCCCCCTTTATTCTGCTGTTGTCAGACCCCATCTGGAGTCCTGTGTGCAGTTCTGGAGCCCCCAGCACAGGAAGGACATGGAACTGTTGGAGCCAGTCCAGAGGAGGCCACAAAGATGCTCAGAGGGCTGCAGCAGCTCTGTTATGAGGACAGGCTGAGAGAGTTGGGGCTCTGCAGCCTGGAGAAGAGAAGGCTGCCAGGAGACCTAAGAGTAACCTTCCAGTATCTGAAGGGGGCTACAGGAAGGCTGGGGAGGGACTATTGACAAGGGCTTGTAGTGACAAGACAAGGGGCAATGGGTTTGAACTGGCAGAGGGGAGATTGAAACTGGATGTTAGGAGGAAGTTGTTTGCAGTGAGGGTGGTGAGACACTGGCACAGGTTGCCCAGGGAGGTTGTGGTTGCTCCCTCCCTGGAGGTGTTCAAGGCCAGGTTGGATGAGGCCCTGAGTGACCTGTACTAGTGGGAGGTGTCCCTGCCTATGGCAGGGGGTTGGAACTGGATGATCCTTGAGGTCCCTTCCAACCTTACCATTCTATGATTCTTTGCTTTGGTTTGGGGGGTTGGTTTGGGGTTTTTTTTGCCATAATATCCCCAGTTCCCAACCATCAAGCTGGGAAGATGCTTCAGGTTTGTGCAAGCCTTTTAACACTTCCCTTGGTTCTGATCCAGGAATATTCCCACACTAAAAATACTGCATCCTTTCTCTTTTGTTCTCTCTCTCCTCTGGGGCACTAAGCAGTGTGTAACCTGCATCTGCATAAAGCAGATAAGCAGGAAGAAAACTGATGAAGAATCAGGACAGTTTATCAGTGTTTCTCAGGTATCTCACACAGGGTAGGTCAGTACTATCCTGGACTTGGGAGCATTTCTAGCATCTTATCTACTGCTTGTCTTGCTCTGTTTCAAATGATGCACTTCCCTTAGAGATAAGGCTCCTCTCATTTTTCCCTAGCCCTGTTACTGTAATCACTGAGATCTCAGCAGCTCTGTGTGAGATGGCTCACAGGAATGCCCAATTGGCTTTTACATTCCCTGTGACTCCTGTGAATGCTGGAGAAGCAGGAGGGCATCTGGTCCTGCTTGAGATTCAGCCCAACAGCATGCTCCAGTTCTGTGGGTGCTGGGGCTCAGGGGAGTCCCTGCTGCAGCCCAGAGCAGACTGCTGAGCTGCTCAACCTCTGCCTTCAAGCCTCAGAAAAATCCAAAGCCGTAGGGAGAACCAGAAATTTTCCCACATCCCTCCTGCAATGCTCTCCTGCCCATCCCCAGGGGTGAGCATGGGGAGTTGTGGGTACAGGCAGGACCCAGCTGCTCTCAGCCCTGGGGGTACCTGGGGAATCATCTCCCTTCAGAGCATCCCAGAGCCAGATGGGTGGTGTGGTCCTTGGGAGGAACAAGCTGGAGAGCTGGAAGGAAGGGGAAAAAAATAAATTAGCAACTGTACTCATGTTTTGTTAACCTAATTAGGCAAAAGAAGCATCATTAATGCTCTGCATGTCTAATTGATTAACATTCCAACTAAGCACACATTAGCAGGGCTTCATAGCTGCAAATGCCTCTTTGCCTGGAGTTCCAAATGTGTTGCTGTGTATCTGGAAGGAACATCTCATTTCTGTCGTTGTGAAATACTCAGGAACACATCCAGACAGGCCTTGAAAGGCTCCAGAGAAGGAGACTCCACAGCCTCTCTGGGCAGCCTGTGCCAGTGCCCTGGGACCCTTCCAGTCAACAAGTTCCTCCTTGTGTTGAGCTTGAACCTCCTGTGCTGCAGCTTCCATCCATTGCTGCTTGTCCTATCCCAGGGAGCAAGTGAGCAGAGCCTGTCCCCCCCTCCTGACCCCCAGCCCTTAGATAGTTATAAACATTTATTAAATCCCCTCTCAGTTTTCTCTTGTCCCCTGAGGTCCCTCAGCCTCTCCTCACCAGGCAGTGCTCCAGTCCCCTCATCATCCTTGTAGCCCTCCACTGGACCTTCTCCAGCAGACCTCTTCAACTGGGGAGCCCAAAACTGAAGGCAGTACTCAAGATGAGCTTTCACCAGGACAGACTTGAGGGGGAGGAGAACCTCCCTCGATCTTCTTAATACACCCCAGGATCCCATTGTCCCTCTTGGCCACCAGGGCACATTGCTGTGCCATGGATGTTCTCCACCAGCAGTCCCAGGTCCCTCTCCACAGGGCTGCTCTCCAGCAGATCACCTCCCAACCTGTACTGCTGCAGTTTATTATTCCTCCCCAGATGCAGGACTTTGCACTTGTCCTTGTTGAACCAACATGTGATCCATCTGATCCCAGACAGGGCAAACAAAAGCCCAGAGCAAAGGCAGTGATATAAAAAGGCTCCCTAACTGTGGCACAGGCATTGCCTTCCCTGGTCTTGTCCCCAGAAACACTGATGTGTGAATCTGGGTCATGCTAGGACAGTGATAAGCAAGCAGCACAGACTGTGTGTGCCTCAGCTTATGCTTGCGTCCAGCCTCTCTTCAGGGCAAGAAAATGGTTTTACTCTCCAAGAATGTTCACTGAAAAACTGCAACATGGATCAGTGCAACCATTGGAGTTTTGTATTCACTTCCTAGCACTGCATTTCATTTCTGGCTTTTTGGAGGGGGAAGGAAAAAAGGAAATTACTTCCACAAAGCATTTGCAGAAAATTATATTTGCAGAATTATTTTGGCATTCCTGAGCACTCAGGGAAAGTGGTAGGGAAAGGGCCAGACTGGGCACATTGTGATCTGACTCACAGATAAACAGCTCAATGGATCCATTTCCCAGGCTGCTGCTATTTTTGTTTGGCATTTGTTTATTTCCTTTCCTTCCTTTTTGCAAGTTTCCTCTTCACCACCCACCTCCCTGGCATCACCTGCTTTGCATTCCAGCAGGAGAGAGAAACCAAAGGCTCAGCAGGCTAAAGAAAGATCCAGTTGCAAATTCTGCCCTGTGCTAATAAAGTTTCTTGTTTCTTTATTCTGGCTCCTTGCTTCCAAAGTTATGGAGCTCACTGCAGTGAAACCCAGAGCTGGGAAAACAGTTTTCCTACCTGGACAAACAGAGTATACAGGAGATGGGGATAGGTGGGTTTCAAGCAGCTGCTTTTGAACTGCTTTGTTAACCCTAACCTCTTCTGAGCAGCCACCCGGGAGGTCACTCCCATCCCTATCCTTATCCCCATCCCCATCTCTGTCCCTATCCCTATCCCCATCCCCATCCCTTTCCCCATCGCCATCCGCTATCCCCATCCCCATGCCCATGCCCATCCCTATCCCTATCCCCATGCCCATCCCTATTCCCATGCCTATCCCTATCCCCATCCCCATCACCATCCCCATCTCCATCCCCATCCCCATCTCCATCTCCATCCCCATCCCCATCCCCATCCCCATCCCTATTCCTCTCCAGAGCTGCAAGGATCAGCCTGCAAGAGAGCAATTGGCAATGCATATTAAAACAACCTCCCTTCATGTGTCTGCAACTCAGGAAAAGGCACAGCACCCCAGACAAGAAGTCTCAGTTCCTTTCAAACACATCCTTTTGGGTGTTTTCAGCCTAAAACAGAGCTTCTGTGGATTTGGAAGTTCCTCCTTATACTCTTTGATATTTTAAGCCTGCCTTGGTTTTTAAAGAAACATCATCTCAGCTTCTCCTGCCCAGGATCACAGCAAATCCTCTACTTCTTGAGAGCTTTAGTTATCAGCTTTTGTGGAATTCCTGTACAAATCCTGTCAGTTGATTAAAACCAGGCCTGAGCAGCTTATACCCCACAGGCTGCAGGGGCAGTGCCCATGCTCGCTGGTGTAGAGCATCCTCCATGCAGCCCAAGGTGGGGGTGACCCTCCCCCAGCATCTGTCCCTCCCACACTGCAAAGGAGGCCACCAGCTTCTAGTCCTCACCTTCCTGTAATCCTTGAAAGCCAAAAGGCAGACAGGAGGCTTTCATACCATGAAGATGCTGAGAGGGCTGCAGCAGCTCTGCTATGAGGACAGGCTGAGAGAGTTGGGACTCTGCAGCCTGGAGAAGAGAAGGCTTCCAGGAGACCTTAGAGTAGCCTTCCAGTATCTGAAGGGGGCTCCACGAAGGCTGGGGAGGGACTCTTGACAAGGGCTTGCAATGACAGGACAAGGGGCAATGGGTTTGAAGTGGCGGAGGGAAGATTGAAACTGGATGTTAGGAGGAAGTTGTTTGCAGTGAGGGTGGTGAGACACTGGCACAGGTTGCCCAGGGAGGTTGTGACTGCTGCCTCCCTGGAGGTGTTCAAGGCCAGGTTGGAGGAGGCCTTGAGTGACCTGTTCTAGTGGGAGGTGTCCCTGCCTATGGCAGGGGGTTGGAACTAGATGATCCTTGAGGGCCCGTCCAACCTTACCATTCTATGATTCTATGATTGTCCCCTGGATTGGCTCAACATCAAGAATAATTGCCATGACAACCTGAGTTCTGCCTGTTCTATTAAGCCAGTCTTGGGGACAATGTTCCCCACGAGGATTTTGGATGTCCCAAAGGTTTTCTGTCATATCTTGCAGCCCTTCTGAGGATGTCCCAGGTAACATGGGGCTCCCAAAGCAGCACATGTTATATGTTCAGGCACCCCAATCTTTCCTCAAATGTCAGCCTCTTTTGGATATTTCAGACTGCAAAATCCACTTTGATGTGACTCTGGTGTTAGGTTTCTGCTTTACATTGTGTACTGCAAGAGCTATGAGCAGGAATATGCATACAGATGCACAGGGGAAGGAAACAAATCACTTCACATGAAAGATCAAGTTGTGAGTTAAAGATAAGGGAGATGTAATGACTCTAGAAACCAACTGAGAGCATGCATGAAATGGATTGAGGAGGAAGCACTGGTGGAGCAAGGGCACTTTTGCTTCTGTAATACCCTTTTTGTAGAGAAAACTGCAAAACACAGCATGCAGTTGCAAAAGAGCAACATTTAACCTCCCCCATGCCAAGTGTTTTGATGTAGACTTCTTTGAATGTGCCAGGTGTAATTAAAGCTCTTAAGCAGCTATTTGAAGCATTGAAAGCATCGTTTCCTGCCTGCAGCCCATGGCAGGGCAGAATTGAAAGCAGGCAATTAATAAGATACAGGAGAGAGCTCATTCCTGGTAACCTTTTCTCTGTGCACAGCTCTGACAGCAGTTACACTATGGCCTTGCTCTGTGCTGCAGCATCCCCCAGCTCACTGCCCAAAGCTTTTTCCCTCTACATTCATGAAGTTCAGTGAATATCTCTGTGGGTAAAGGTGTCTGGCACAGCCCCATCCTAGCAGAACAAGAAAGCCAGGAAGGGACTATTTGCAAGGGACTGTAGTGATAGGATGAGGTGGAATGGATTGGAGCTTTAAAAGGGGAGAGTTAGACTGAAGATTGGGAAGAAATTCTTTACAGTGAGGGTGGTGAGATGCTGGAACAAGTTGTCCATGGATGCCCCCTCCCTGGAGGTGTTTAAGGCCAGGTTGGATAAGCCTTTGAACTGGTCTAGTGGAAAGTGTCCCTGCACATGACAGGGGGGTTGGAACAAGGTGATCATTAAGGTCCCTTCCAACATCAACCATTCTACAAATCTACTAATCACTGTAATCAGAAGGGGGAAAAGAAGAAGAAAGTAGAAAGGAGAAAGGAGAAAGAAGAAAGAAGAAAGAAAAAGAAGAAAGGAGAAAGAAGAAGAAAGAAAAATAAGAAAGAAGAAAGAAGAAAGGAGAAAGAAAAAGAAGAAAAAAGAAAAAAGAAGAAAAAAGAAAAAAGAAGAAAAAAGAAAAAAGGAAAAAAGAAAAGATAAAAAGAAAGAAAAAGAAAAACATACTAAAAGAAAAAGGGAAAATAAAAAGAGAATAAAGAAAAAAGAAGAAAGAAAAAAGAAAAAAGAAGAAAAAAGGAAAAAAAAAAGAAAAAGAAAAAAGAAAAATACTAAAAGAAAAAGGAAAAAAGAAAAAATAAAAAGAGAAAAAGGAAAAGAGAAAAAAGAAGAAAGAAAAAAAGAAGAAAGAAGAAAGAAAAAAGAAAGAAGAAAAATAAAAAAGAAAGAAGAAAAATAAAAAAGAAAGAAGAAAAAAGAAAAAGAAAAAAGAAAGGAAAAAGAAAATAGAAAAAGAAAAAAAGGAAATTAAAAAGGAGAGAAAAAAGGAAAAAAGAAAAGAGAAAAAAAAGAAAAAAGGAAAAAAGGAGAGAAAAAGGAAAAGAAAAGGGGAAAATAACAAGAGAGAAGAAAAGGAAAAAAAGAAGAAAAACACAAAGGAAAAAAATCACAAAAAAACCCAAGAAAACAAACAAACAAACAAACAACAACCAAACCAACAACCCAACACAGAAAGAAGTCCTGGGGTGTGCAGGGAAGCTGCTGAGGCTGGTTTGTGATTTCTCATGGCTTCCTTGATCGGCTCAGCGTGGCAGCAAATAAACACTCCTACATAAATTCACATAGTCTAAGCTTTTTCCAAAGCTTAGTCTCCAGAGACAGGATAGAAAAAAACCCCACATCATCATTTGATACTATAAGTGGCATAAAACTGCTTGACATTTTTCATTGTGAAGATCAAGATTGTTTCCTTGCCACTGCAAATCCCCAAGGATTCATTCTGCCTGGTTATCTCCATTCCACACACCTCACAGGGGGACATGTTACAAGAGAGGCAAGACTGACAAAAATAAAAATTTGCTTGACTGTAGACAGCAAATTTCCTTCTTGTTTGGCAGGCTCTGGCAACTAACACTGAAACAGCTCCTCATGCATATGGGATACAGGCAGGACACTTCAGCTGGGGAAATAGAATCATAAAATTATAGAATTGACCAGGTTGGAAGAGAGCTCCAAGCTCAACCAGCCCAACCTATCACCCAGCCCTAGCCAAGCAACCAGACCATGGCACTAAGTGCCCNCCACACTTAGTCTTGTTAAATCTCATCTTGTTAAATCTTGTCCCATTGCCCTCTGCCCACCCATGCAGCTTGCCCAGGTCCCTCTGCAGAGCCCTCCTACCCTCCAACAGATCCACATCTGCTCCTAACTTGGTGTCATCTGCAAACTCACTGATGCTGGACTCAATCCCCTGGTCCAGATCATCAATGAAGACATTGAACAGGACTGGGCCCAGCACTGATCCCTGGGGCACACCACTGGTGCCAACTGCCAGCTGGATGTGGCATCATTCACCACCACTCTCTGGGTACAGCCCTCCAGCCAGTTCTTGACCCATGTCAGAGTGAATCTGCCCAAGCCATGAGCTGCCAGCTTTGCCAGGACTGCCTTCCAGTCTGGAAGAGAACCAGGCACTGTATGTTACCTGCCTGCTCATGGATCATCAGAGCTGAAGTTGCACCAAAGCTGCCTAACTGAGTGCATTTTAACCCTGGCAATTGAGAGCTGCCTTTGTGAACCTGCTGCACAGTTTGTATTCAACATCCCACCCTTGCTGGGCTCGGGTATAGAACCCTAGAAGCATAGAATTGTGTTGGTTGGAAAAGGCATCCAAGATCATCAAGTCCAGAGGCCAACCTAACATCACCTTGACTGCTAAACCATGTCCCCAGCTGCCATGTCCACATGTTTCTTGAACACCTCCAAGGATGGTGACTCCACCACCTCCCTGGGCTGCCTGTGCCAATGCCTTGTGGGAAAGAAATTTTTCCT
>WBNM01033617.1:17154-28604 GCA_013399055.1 Ramphastos sulfuratus | reverse complement strand
GGGTGCTGTGGCAGGGGGCTCAGGGGGCAGGGGGGCCGGGGCAAGCTCCGGGCTCAGGAAGGCACCGTGGAGGCTGAGCTGGGAGGCACTGCTGGGCTGTGGGAGACACAGGAGGGTCAGGAGGGGTGGCTGGGGCGCCGGCAGCTGTGGACCACAGGCCAGGACCCCGCTCACCTGGAGGAGGGTGCTGGGTGGAACTGGGGCCTCAGGGCTTGTGGGCAGCCCCCGGGCACCCATCAGTGCCCCGCCACTGCTGAACAGGGGATCAGCCATGGGCACAAAGCAAGGTGGCTCCTGGTAGCCCGGGTGTGGCTGTGGTGGTGGTGGTGGTCGGTAAGTGGTGAAGATATCTGCGGAGCCAAGTGGAAAGAGAGTGACAGGCGTGAGGAGACCTGCCCATGCCCCGTTATTGGCACTGCCATCAAGGCATTGGCCCCACCTTCACCTCGTGGGGCTGGGGCAGCTCCCAGGTCTGCCGGCAGATTTGGTACCCGGGTTGTGAAATGCTGGAGCGTGGAGGGAAGAGGCAGCTCACGCGCCCAGGGCCAGCCTTGCCACATGCGTGGGGACAGGAAAGGCCGCCCAGGATGCCACCCGGGGGTGGAGACCCTGTCCCCAGCACTCAGCTGGGTGGCTGTGCCACCCTTCTTGAGCCTGCCCCGGGCTGGGGCAGGGAGCACGACACCCAGGCTGCGGGGCAGCCATAGCAGGAGGGCACAGGGGAGTGTCCCCAAGTGGTGGGCACCGCTCCTTGGGAGCGGTGGTGAGTGCCTGCCTCCCTGCCCTGGCACTGCCGTGCGTGCAGCCTGTGGCTAACCACATCCCATGCCCGTCCCGAAGCCGAGCCCTGTGACCCTGCCACGACACCTCCCCCTTCCTCTCCCCTTTCCATAACCCTGCTCCTTCCGCAGGCCCAGACGCCGTGGCACGAAGGGAAAGGGCTGGCTGGGTGCTTTGGGCAGCTGCCTCCTGCTGAAACCAGCTCCTGGGCACAGTAGCCCCCCACAAACCTCCATCTCAGTGCTTGGTGCTGCTGCTGCCTGTGCCAGTGCTGGCTGGGGCATCACCATGGGAAGGTTTTCTCTGGAAGAGATGGCTGTGGGGCAGCAGGATACCTCCTTGTAGGAGGGAGCAGGAGTGCTGGTTACGTTTGCAGGCAGTTGCCCAACAGCCCCTGGCACAGGCTTTGTGCCTGAGCAGTCACTCCAGGACACAGGCACTCACATACTCTCTGGGGAGTACCCAGCCATGCTCTCAACCCCTTGGCTGGCACAAGCCACGCTGCCATCAGGCCTGTGTTGCTGCCTGCCTGGTGTGTGCAGCCATGCCCTGGGCACTGGCAGGGCTACTACAACTCTGCTTTCCCTCCAGGCTGTGGCACAGACTCCAACACCTGGGCTGCCCTGGCTGGAACCCATTAAGACCTCAGACCCTTTCAAATCTACACCAGAAGTGCAAATTTGCCACCTGAGTGCGATGCCATGGGGCTCAGCGTGGTGATGATTCTGGCAGTGCCATGTGCTGCCAGTCAAGGATAACACCAACGTGTGACAGGGCAGTGACATCGCTGAGCTGCCACGCTCAGGCCTGAGACTGCCCCTTTCCTCTACCAGGGACATGGTGAATGCCCAGGAACGTGGCAGAGCCACCCCTGCCTCTCCACAGGCTGACATCGATGTGGGCTGCGGTGCTGCCTGGCAGGGTCTCAGCCTCCCCAGGCCACAGCACCCAGCTCCACACTACCCCCAGCCCTCCCCTGTGCCCGCAGCAGGCTGTGCCCTGCACTCTGTGGGTATTTATAGGCATTTCTCATGCCCAGCTCTGCAGAATCAATTCCTCTCACGTCTCACACTGTGCTGCAGGATGGAAGGTGCCTGGCAGCCCTTCGGAGCCCTGCCCTCCACCTTTTGCCCCTTCCCTGCCACACAGCTCCTGCACACACTCTTCTCCACCGTTGCATCACCCTGGCCCACTCCCAGGCGGCACAGCACAGCCAGGGCACATCGCTCCTCAGGGACTACACCTCCGACGTCGCACTCAAGCCTGGGGCTGATCTCCGACGGGATCAGAGCCACAGAGCTCGCTCCAAGCCAAAGACCCTCCCGCACTTGCCCTAGGCTCTGGAAGGGCCCTGCAGTGCAACGAGGCAATGCCACCCTGTGGGATGGCCAGCCCAGCTCCCAGCGCCCCAGTGCCCAGCATGAGTCCTACCTGGAGCGTGGTGCCAGCAGGGCATGGGGCCAGGCTGCTGCCTTGCCTCTGCCATCAGGAGGTCTCCATCCACCCCACACCGTGCTCCGGCACCCGCTGCAGACTCGAGGTGCTTCCTCATTTGGGGATTGGTTTGCACATGCTGACTGACAGGCACTGAGCTCTGCCACAGCCACCAGACACAGTGCCAGCCCTGTGACCCTGCGGGAGCCCTGCACTGTCACGGTGCCCACCCTGCAGGCTTGCACCACAGCACCTGCACCATCCCTGCTCCTGAGCCATGGAAAGCCATCACACACCCTGCTAGGAAAGTGATCCTGGGGACAGAATTGAGTCGGCTGGCACTTGCAGCTCTGGCATCCAGCACCCAACATTCACCCCCCATCTCCTCTCCCACGACCCCATGATGCCACCCTTGTCTCCAGCTGCAACTGAGACCATCCTCAGATCCAGCAGTCCCTCCACGTGGAGCTGCTGGGCATGGGCAGAAGAGAAAGGGATGCAGTAGCTGTGCTGAGATGTAATGGCTTGCAGCAAGACTCATCCCACTCCCAGGCAGCTCCCTGTAGCAAAATGCAGGGAAGAAAAGACAGTTTGGCTGCTCACAGAAACGTCCTGGTTGGAACAGGCCTTTAGGATCAGCAGGTCCAACCATTCTCTAACTCTGCCAGTTTTAAATCGTGTCCCTCAGCACCACATCTCTGCCTCTTTGAAACACCTCCAGGGATGGGGATTCAACTAGCTCCCCAAGGAGCCTGTTCCAGTCTTTGAGAACCCTTTCAGTCAAGAAATTTCTCCTAATATCCAAATATATTGGTTCAGATGGGCATTGCCATGTCCCTGGTCATCTCCTGCTGAGCATGCTGGTGGCACAAGGAGCAGCTGAACCCACAAAAAGAGGTGCTGGGGCTGCTGTTGTGACACCACTGTGCCAAAGTGCTGCTTGAAAGGGGTTAGCGCAGCTTTCCAGCACTGTGCAAGACCTCTCTGGGCAAAAGACACTTCTCAAGTGTCAGTTTGACCCTTTTGGTCCTGTCACACCTCCCAGAGACTGATGCCCACATGAGGCACTGGGGACAGGAGGCAAAGGGACAGCAGTGGGGCCAGACCTTCTTCCCTGATGGGACCTCTGAAGGGAATGAGCTGAGGAGGGCTTGGAAGAGCCTTCTCACATCATCCATGCCTAGGGCATCCCACTGCTCGCCCTGGTACATCGGAGTGCCCCAGCCTGCTGCCTGCCAGCATCTGGTCTTGCATCAGCCTGCAGCCCTGTGGCGCAAGCACCCTGGTTTCCTCCTGCTGAGGGAAGTGCAGACTGTGTCTGGAGCTTGCAGCGCTCTTAGAGGGGTCTTAGAGATGCTGGTGCTGCCCATAGGCCACCAGCTACCCAGGAGGGCTGCCAAGCCACACCAGTTCCTACAGAGTGTGCCCAGGGCACCAGCATGTTTGAGGGCAGAGCTGGTCCCAGGTACAGCATGCCCCAGAAGTGCCTTGACCTGGTGTGTGAGGACACTACACTGGAACCAGGACATGTCCCAGATGACTCCTTGGTGCTCACAGACACTCCTGGCTCAGAGCCTGCCTGGCAGCACTGCTGGCAGCCCCATGGGAGGAGGCTGCTGTTGCCCGTTTCCTGGTGCTCTCCTTGGGAATTCCCTTACCCCAGCTGGACACCAGTGCCAAGATTGTCTCTGGGCCAAGCTGGCAAAGACAAGCCCCTGTCCTGCAGCACCCTGCACCATGCCTTTTGCCATGCCAGAGGATGTGTTGTGCTTTCTGGCTGCCTCAGTAGCTCCTGCTGCTGCCTGACCAGCCCTCTGACCCCCTCATTTTGGGCTGCCATGGGGTGCAGGGCATGCTGAGCTGTGTGGGGTGTGATGCCACATCTGGGCTGGCTCTTACCTGAGATCTCCATATCATCCAAGCTGGGCTGCAGGGGTGCCAAGTCCGGTTGGATCATGTCAGCATTCCCAACATATACTGGAAGAGGGCAGAGCTGCAACATCAGGGCCCAGTCACTGCACCCCCAAGATCCTACTTCAGAGCTCCTCCCACCACTGCCCTCCCACCTGCCTGGCTGCAACCCCTCCATGACACCCCAGGGTCACCCTGCACAGCTGCACTCTGTCCTGCAGCCATGCATGAGCAGGGGGATGGGTGCCCACCCTGTGGAGAGCCAGGGCCATCCTATCCCATCCTTGCTACCCTGCCCACCAGCACCTCTGGGACCTCTTCCAGTGTCCAGGAACTCCAGGGTCATCCTTGGCTCAGGGCCTGCCTGGTGCTTACCCAGGGCTGGCAGCCCTGCCCTGGAGTCTGGCGGAAAGTTCTTCACAGAGCTACTGCTCCTTGGGCAGCAAAGCTCATCCCATGCTGGTCCCTAGGGAGACACCAGAGGAGGTGTCCTGGTTTTGACTGATAGAAAGTTGATTTTCTTCTTAGTAGTTGGTGCAGGAGTGTTTTGGATTTAGGATGAGAATGATGTTGGTCACACATGGATGGTTTAGTCCTTGCTAAGCAGTGTTTATGCTCACACTGCCCTGCCAGAAGAGGCTGGAAGGGCAGAAGCAGCTGGGAAGGGACACAAGGACAGCTGATCCAAACAAACCAAAGGAGTATTCCACACCACAGTATAGAAACTGGGGGCAGCTGCCCAGGGGACATCATGGCTGAGCATCTGTCAGCAGGTGGTGAGCAACTGCATCACTTGGGTTGTATATTCCATCATCATCATCATCGTCATATTATTACTATTATTACTATTACTATTATTACTATTACTGTTATTACTATTACTGTTATTACTATTACTGTTATTACTATTTCCCCCTTTCTTTTCTGTCCCTTGAAGCTGCCTTGATCTCAGCCCAGGAGTTGTATTTTCGGTTTTAATTCTCTTCCCCATCCCTCTTCAGGGAGGGTGAGTGGCTGTGTGGTGCTTAATTGCTGGTTGGAGTCAACCTATACCAGATGATGTTCCTGCCTGGCACAAACAGAGGGAGAGCTGGAGGGAGAGCTCCATTTGGGCAGGGCAGGAGCGTCCATCCCCTCCTCCTGCCCTAGCAGGAGGGCTCTCAGCTGATCCTGTCTGTCCAAAGGACACAGAGAGCAGCCCTCAGGAGCTAAGCCAAGGTACAGCAAGGTGCTCTGGTGTATGCTACCTGCCTGGACTTCCTCCTCCACACCCTGCTAGAACATGATCTGGGGCACCTACCATCCTCAGGGAGTGCCTGGTGGGCACTGGGCGTCTGCGTCATGGTAAAGAGGGTGTCGGAGATGTCCGAGAGGAAGCTGTCCAAGTTGAAGTGCTGCCTACCCCCTGGTTCCTCCTCCTCATCCCCAAGCAGCATGGGCACCACGTTGCAGAAAAGTTGGTTGCACCATTTCTCCATTGGCCTCCAGACATCCTCATCCTGCACGAGATGGGGCCAAGGAACCAGGTGGGCAGCTCTTATGGGAAGCATCCATGCCTGGCTCCCCAGCTGCTGCCCCTGGCAGCTCTCACTCTCCCCACAGCATTTATCACTCCAGAGTTTCACACCTGGCACATTGATGCTTCCAGAAGGGTGAATCTGACACCCCAAGCACTTGGCATCTCGTCCCATTGGGCTCATCACACCCTGGGGCTTTCATATGCCCTCCTCCCAAGCTGCCCAGTGCAGAGGTCCACATTGCACCTTCCTTTTCTCCCCTCCTCACCCTTCCCTGGCAGACTCACCCTCTTTGGACTGGAGAGCTCTTCCTCCCGAGTGGACTTTCGGAGCTGGAAGGAGAAGACATCCTGTGTCACCCTCTAGCCAGGATGGGCATGGTGCAGGGCAGAGTCAGGGGCAGGGCAGAGGGGACAGCACTCGGGAGAGAGGTGTCTGCAGGGCTTAGTGTGGTTGCCCTGAGTTCACCTCTGTGCTTTACATGGTCTAGGCAGAGCAGTCACTGTTGTGGTGGAACCAGCAATGTGTGGCACTGTAAGGCTGCCAGCACGCTGCCTGCCAGTGGCACCCCTGGCCTTTATCAGTCTTGAACGAGTGGCTGGGGAGGAGGGTGGACCATGCTCCACCCTGTGTAGTGGTTGGCCAAGGTCATGGTGCTAGTATGCCTGACTGTGGGCACCTAGTATTGGCCTGCCTGGCAGAGGTGAGATGCAGCCAGCAAATCTCAGCCCAGGCAGGGTGCCGTGGGTGAGGCATGGCCCTGCTCAACCCGCCCCAGCACGTGCACTGTGCGTGCTCTGCCAAATCATGCCCTGGATCACACACCAGGCAGGGCACAGTCAGCCCAGGTCGGGCTGCCAGAGCACACTGCAGCACCGTGGGCAGCTGGGAATGGCATCACCACTGAGCTCCCTCTCACTGGCATCCCCCTCCTGTGCTGGTAAGAACCTGCCATGTTCTGCTGCTGGTCAGCCATGGCTCTACGCTGGGCATGCTGATTATAGAATCAGAATCATAGAATCATAGAATCGTCCAGGCCAGAAGGGACCTCTAGAAGTCATCCAGTCCGTCCCCCCCCCCACAGGCAGCAGGGACATCCCCACTAGCCCAGGTCACTCAGGGCCCCATCAAGTCTCACCTTGAATGTCTCCAGGGAAGGGGCCTCAACCACCTCCCTGGGCAACCTGTTCCAGTGCTCCACCACCCTCATAGTAAAGAGCTTGTTTCAGACATCCAATCTAAGTCTGCTCTGCTGGCACTGCCACGGGACAGGGGGCAGCATGGGCAGAGCCACTCACCCGCTTCTTGTAGTAGATCCTCCACTTGTGGTACTCCCTCATCACCACCTCAATGCGGCGTTTCCAGTAGTTGCCCTCCAGCACAACAGCCTGGGGAGGCAGGACAGGGAGTCAAGGCTGAGCCCCCCAGCCCCTGGCCCAGCCAGGGCTGGTTTCCTTGTGCCATCTCAGAAACACTTTCCCCAGCAAATCCGTGACACACTCTGCCCTCTGCATGCTTCCTGCTCCCACCTGTGCCACCCAGACCTGCTCCTGGCCCACAGACTGTGCCCTACCTCTGGTTTTCTGTGCTCATCAGCCTCCGACCCCTCCAGTGGAGTGACGAAGCCACACACGGGGTTCTTCCTGCGCTCCACATCTGCTCAGGGCAAAGCACAGCTGGCTTCAGCCGCAGGATGCCTGCACTGCCGGACAGTGCTGCCCCCGTGCCAGCCCTGCTCCACCCAGCATTGCCCAGCACTGGGCAGCCAGAGGGGGCTCTGGCCCCATACTCACACTGGATGTACCACGCCCTCCAGATAGCGTTGTTGAGACGGATTTTATCCCGGCAAAGCAGTCGCAGCCCCTTGAAATTCTTCCACTTGGGAGACACCAGCTTCCCGCTGAAATTCCAGGCAGAGGGCAGGCTGAGGAGCACTGTCTCCATCCAGCCCATACCCAGAACAAACCAGAAGCTGCTCTGCCACCCAGCGAGGGGGAGTGGGAAGAGGAGAGGAGACCCTCGGGTTGGAATGAAATCAGATCTACTGCAAGAGCCAAACTAATCCCAATGCCAACATGAAGCACGCAAAGTTACACTGGGCCCAGTGCATGTGGAGGGGTCACAATCGACGGGAAAGGAGCCCTGGGGGGGGCAGGATGGCGAGAGAGCCCCTCCAGGGATGGAGAGAAGCAGGAGGAGAAGGAAGAGAAGGAGCAGGAGTCCTCGGCAATCTTCCCCTTTTATACTGAGCAGGGGTGTGCCTGGGAGCAGCATCCAACCGCAGGGGTGGATGCAGATGTCGTCCCGAGGGAGACCCAGCCCGATCCAGGGACTGGGAAGGACCTGCGTCCCTGTGGCTCCAGCTGGCAGAGAGTTAAGGACTTGGCTGCGCGGTGGCCACTCTGCTATCGCCAGAGTTTGAACTTTCCCCAGCGGCACAAGGCAAACAGCTCGGCGCTGCCAACAGGGGAGCCAATGGAAGGGATGCATTTCCCAGGCACACGGCCAGATCCTGACAGTCAAGGCCACCAAACACACTCCTCACTGGTGCCACCTACTCTGACAGCCCCCTTAAAGGAGCAACCTGAGCCCCCAGACCACACCTGGGCACCTCTGCCCCACGCGGGTGGGTGGGACTGTGGCCGTGGAGCTGTCGTGGGAGCTGGAAGCAGAAAGGTTTCTGCCTCCAGCTGCCTTTGGGCTTTGCCACTAACTGCCTTTATTCCCCATTTATGATCCTTCAAGTTTTGGGGCTTATCAGGCTGACCTTTGCTCCCTGGTTTGCCTTCAAAAGTGCCCCACCCTGCCCTGAAATTATTTCTCCAGGGAGATGGATGCAAACCCCATGCTGAGCTGTGGGAATGGTTTGGGATGCCCCGAACAGGCTGGGGGCCTCCCTGCCCCATGCTCCCACCACTAGCTAAGGGGTGTTTGTGGGATGGAGCAGGGTGGGAGCAGTGCTCAGGCAGGGACCAAGCTCAGTGTGGGGCAGCACTGACTCTGTTTTGTCCAGCAGCACCTTGGTTGCTGCACAATTCATTTAAACCCTCCAGGAATTCAAGGTGTTGCTGCCTTTGCCTTCATGGCAAAATGAATATTTTGCTCTCCATCAACTAGCAAGAGGAGGTGGGAGGAATGCTCTGGTGAGATGTAGGGCAGCAGGAAGAGAAATGTGTGGCAGCAGGAGGAGAAAAGCTAAGCTGAGGAGCTGCTCAGCCACCCCAAGTGCAGCAGGAGCAGGATTTGCTGTGGGGCTGTGCTGGCTTGAGGCTAATTGGAATATTGTAATGAAAAAAAAATAGATTCTAGGTTGTGAAAATCAAACAGTGGTGATGTCTACTGCACTCATAGGCTTGCTGAGATGTATAAAAACAAGGACACAAACACAGATAACACAGAGAGTCTCTCTCTGGGAGCTGCTGTGTCTTTTGGCCTTTTGCTGTTAACCCAACTAATCATTCTGCTTCTAACCTTCCTTGTCCATCCTCCAAACTCACCTTGCATGTAAGGCAGACCCTGGGATAAGTTAGAGGGGTGGAAAAGAAGGTGAAAGGGTGGTTGGGAGCCCCTCCTGGGGACTCTGATCTCTGGGAGGGGGATTGTGTTTCTGTATTACCTTTAACTTGTATATTTCTCTAAATATTGATGTCTATTGTGTATATCTCTGCTTGTATATTGTGCTAAGCTGTAAATAGAGCTTCAGTCCTTAACTTCCAGCCAGCTGAGTCTAGTCTGAGTGATTTTCATAGAGTAGGGGGTGGCAGGTAGCTCCCAAACCAACACAGGGACCATCAGACCTCCCTTGCTCCCTGGCTACTGGGACTCCCAGCACCAAGTTGGTGCTGGGCTGGCTGGAGGAGGAAAACCTTTCTTGGAAGTCCTAAAGGCTCACATTTGATCTCCCACAAAGTCTTTTCTTGAATGATTATGTTTTCAAATCCAAAGTCTGGCAAAGAAAGTTAAAAATCAAACCACAATGTTCCTGAAAAGGATCCTCAGGCCAAAAGAGAAAAAAAAAAAAAAAAAAGATCATGTTCAAATCCCCCCTCAGATCCCTCCTGTCCAAATGAGCTCTTTACTGTGTTACACTGGCAAAAAGGCTGCTTGTGGTGCTGCTTTGGAGGGAGGCATGGGTGCATCTGGGGTCACTGGAGGGCAGGGTTGTGACAAAGGTGTTAATAAGCTGCACTGGGGATTAGATAGGGAGCTGCTTGGTGTGTTTGCTCCCAGATAGCAGTGCCTCTGCCCTTCCAGCACTGCCTCTCCAGCAGCCATTTCTCTCCATGCATGGAGTGCTCTAATGAGAATGGAAGTCACTTAAATCCTCTTGGAAAGAGTTGTCTGGGAAGTGGGATAGCTGCAGGCCAAGCTGGATACAGCAGAGCTCAGTCTCTTCTCCCAGGTAACAGGGGCAAGAGGAAACAGCCTCAAGCTGCACCAGAAGAGGTTTAGGTTGGACATTCAGGAACAACTTCTTCCCCAAGAAGCTTGTCAAGCCTTGGAACAGGCTGCTCAGGGCAGTGATGGAGTTGTCATCACTGGAGGGAGTGAAAACCTGTGTAGATGTGATTGAGGGACCAGGGCTTGGTGGTGCCCTGGCAGTGCTGGGTCAGTGGTTGCACTTGAAGATCTTAAAGGTCTTCTCCAGCTGAAATGATTCTGTATCTCCACCATCAGCTATTTTGGTGATCTCTGGAGGCCTGACCCCACTCTACATCAGCATGAGAAGAGGCTTCCACACCAGCCCAGCTCCTCTGCATGCTACTTGGACAGGACCAGCCCCAAATCTTTGAGAAATGACAGAGAAAAGGTGTGCAGCTCCCTCCCACTGCTGACAGCACAGCCACACTGCAGCGTGGCTGGGTTTAGCCCCAGCACAAATCCTTCCCCCTCACTGGACCTACTATTGCCCTTTGTGTGGATACTTCCTAGCAGAAGCTGCCCAACCTGTCACAAAGCCCCAAAGGGATCTGCCAACAGTACTGAGCTCTGTTCCCATCACAGAATGATACAGAATCACCATGGTTAGAAAAGACCCCATAGATCATCAAGCCCAATCATTATCTATCTCTACCAGGGCCACTCCTACACCATATCCTCGAGCACCACTTCCAGACAGCTTTGAAATACATCCAGGGATGGAGATTCAACCACTTCCCTGGGCTGCAACCTCCTGCTTCAGACCCTGCCAGTTCAACCACTTCTCTGGGCAACCTCCTGCTTCCTTCCAGCCAGGGCACAGGCAGCACTCAGACAGTCTGAGGTCTGAAAGAGGCAAAAACCTCTCCAAATGGTGGAGGTGGCCCCAGCAATTCCAAGATGTGGCCACGTTGGTGCAAGCAACTTCTAGTTTGAGCCAGGGCCCAGGGTTGTGGGCAAATGCTGGTGAACTGCAGTGATCAAAGGTGCCAGGAGGGTGAAGAAAAGTGGAGGAAGAAGGAAATGGAGAGAAGGAAGTTCACCATGTGCAGCACTGGGATCTCTGCCTGAGTGCTTACTGCCCCTGCACACGAGTGTTTAAGGCACTGTGAGTCAGAGAATTAAGTAGAGACTTAAAGTGACAGCAGCAATTCCACTTCTCCTAGGACAGCCTCAGAGCCTGCCAGCAGCTTCCCAGGAGAATGAATTAGTAGGGAATGTGATGGTGTGGTTGAATCCTGCCACCTTCTAAATCACAGGAGGAGCAGAGTTAATACTCTATGTCACCTGTCAGGATTGACCAAAGAGGAGACCCCTAGACATCCCCTAGAGACCCCTACAGGCATCTATAGACCCCTAGACATCCCCTAGAGACCCCTACAGGCATCT
>WBNM01033617.1:0-16893 GCA_013399055.1 Ramphastos sulfuratus | reverse complement strand
GCCCCCTACAGCCTCCTATACATCCCTACAGCCCCCTACAGGCATCTATAGACCCCTAGACACCCCTACAGACATCTATAGACCCCTAGACACCCCCTGGAGACCCCTACAGACTCCTATACATCCCCTACAGACCAATACAAACCTCCACAGAGGTTAATCTGCATCACACTCTGGGAAGAGCAGAAGAAGGCTTCTTCCAAAGCACAAGGCAGATGCATGCAAGAGAGGACCACAAGTGGCTGCAGTTTGCAGCTCCCTCCTGCATCCCTTCAGGAGGACAGTTCCCCAGCTCAGTCACCCCATGATTCCCTGCAGTGGGTCACAGGAAGGTGTGTGTGAGCCTAGGAGCCCAGCAACAACAGTCTAAGGAAGGGATTCAAGAAATGCAGCAGGTTGCAGGAGGAGTGGAAGAGAATCATGGAGTCTTTGGCAGAAGAGCTGCTGGGAGTGCCCTGGAAAATGAGGGGAAATGGGTAAAAAGGGCCTGGGAACTGCTTCAGCCCAGCCCCTAACACCAGTAGGAAGACCCCAGTGAAGGAAGGTGTGTTTCTTTGAAGCACCTGAAGCAAAAAGTTCCTGCTAGATGAGCAAGCCTTGATGTGGAGAGAGCATTTCTCTCCCAGCAAGAGGGGGGATGTGTAGTCCAGCCCATGGTGGGGTAATGTCAGGTTCTGACTGCCACAAACATCTGTGGAGTGCTGTGCAGGAATGCTGGAGAGGAATCACAGGAGCCCAAACGACTGCTCAGCTACAGCCTGAAAACCAGAGGTTTGTGTATTGCCTTTGGAATGCTGCAACCTTGGACAGCAGAGATGGGTGGCTGCAAGTCACAGCAGGTCAGCAGAAGTGATGCTCCCCTCTGTTCAGCACTGCTATGTCCAGGTCTGGCTACTGTGTCCAGATTGGTCCCTTCAATAAAAGAAGGAGGTTCAGGAGTGTATTGAGATAGTTGGGAACTAAAATACACAACAGGAGGGTGAGTGATGGGTTTGCTCAGCCTGAAGAAGAGAATCACAGAATCAGTTAGGTTGGAAAGGACCTTTAAGATCTTTATGTCCAACTGATGACCCAGCACAGCCAAATCCACCTCTAAACCGTGTTCCTCGGCACTGCATCTGCTCATCTTTTAAATACCTCCAGAGCTGGTGACTCAGAGGAGGTGAAGAGAGGACCTACATATTGCCTACAACTACTTGAAGGAGGCTATGGAGGACATGGAGTCAGACACTTGTCAGACATGCACCAAGAAAGAAGCTGGAAGAAGGAAATTCCAGCTAGAGACATGGCCAGCACTCTGCAGCCCTGGCACAGCTGGGACAGGTGGTGGGCTCACCACCTTTGGTGCTCATCAGAGTGACAGCCATGAGCAACACGATCTGGCTTTGGAGTTAGCCCTGCCCTGCCCAGGGGTTGGACTATGAACTCCAGAGGTGCCTCCTGTTAAGCAATGGCAATAATTTAGCTCAGATAAGTGAGTTTTAAATAGAAAGACTTGTTCAGAGTCACTGATTCCATGTTGGGCCACAGAAGCTGCAGTTTGCTCCTGACTTAGCCTGAGTAGCTGTTTGCTGAAGCCTTAGGCCAGCAGCTCTGAACTTTCACCAAGTTAAGCAAAAGAGGTCTCCAGAGCTAACATGAACCAGAAGATGAGGAGGAGACGACCATCAGCAGAAGCTGCAGCCTCACAAGATGAAAACAGTTAACATCCTGCCTGAGAGAGAGAAGGAATCCAGCAAGACAGAAGATCCCAGACTAGAAATCACCACTGGACCATAAGGCAGGTGCAGAGTTCAGGATGGGTGGGTGCACAGTCTGTAAGGGTGTAATTGCCCAAGGGTTTGTTTGGTTGGGGTCACCCAGCTGCAGCTGTTCCCACTCCTGTGCTACTCCATTAAATGATGGTTTCTATGGAATCTGGTGTCTGAGACTCTGCTGTGGGACATTTAGAGTCCAAGCTACAGGGATCAAACCATCCAAATGAATGTATGAAGTGGGTGTCAGTGAGTCAGCTGGGGTGCCCATTGCTTCCCTGGAACCACCCTCTGTGGAAGAACTTAGGTCCTAGCACTAAAGCCTTGAGTGGTGAGAAAGGGACTCCCTGAGCCTGCAGCAGACACCTGGCCAGAGAGGTTTACCTTAACACTTCCAACTAACCCCAGGCTACAGCATAACTGTGGATGACTCCTGAAGACAGGAAGACACTTGGCTGGCCACTCCAACTATGGCTGTGCTGTACCAACAGTCCTTCTGAAGAAGCTGGCTGGGAGGGAAGGTGTGAGATGGCAGATGATGTAGAAGAGCATCAAATTAGATAAGACTAAAAGTACAGGTGTGCCATGCATCTTTGAAGCTCCATTTCCTAACTTTGATACTTTCCTCCAGCCACTGCTTACAATTCTGTAAAAGCTGTGTTAGCAAAGCTGCCATGAGTTTCCAAAGGAGAAAAGAAATGCCCAAAGAGAAGTTAGCCAGCAAAGTGGTCAGGTCTAGAGCCAGAGTCCAGTCCCACCTGTGCAGAGGCATAACCAGCACTGCATTGCAAGTCCAGGTTCACCTGATCCTGCTCAGTGCTTGTCATCTTGTTTTGAGGGTGCTGGCAAGCTGCAGTGTGACAGCTGAGAGGTGGAAGGGAGCATGTTTGAAGATGGAAGGAACTCCAAGAGAGAGAACTAAATATGAAGTTTGGAGAACATCCAGCATCAATGTTTCCCTAGCTGGGTCCAAGGCAGACTAAGGATTGTTCCCATGGGTGCTGAGCAAGACTTAGTCTTGCACCAAGGCAGCCAGGAGACATCCAGCGCGGCCATCAGTGATGGCACTAATACTTTGTAGCTGGTATGGATCCTCCTCATTGAGAGCTACTGTCCAGCTGCAGTTCCAGCTTACTATGGTGCTGGGCTTGGGGTTGGTGTGTGCATAGTCAGGCTCTATGCAGGAGGAAAACAAGGGCCTGAAAAATTCTAAGGGCTAGAGACATCTGGAGTGATGGAGTCTGCAGTGCAATGGCCAGCCACAGGCAGCCTACAGCTGCTGTGGTCCGTTCTGCCTGTCAAAACACTTGCACCCTGCCCCTCTTCCCTCTGCCTGGGAGCTCAGGGGAACACCAAGGCTGTGGAGCATCTCAGGAGTCAAGAGCTTGAGCACTCTGGGGTGGAGCAGTGTCTGCTCATCCAGCCCAAGCAGCAGTGATCAGAGTACAGCAAGTATGGGGGCTGGAAGGGCAAAAGACAGTGAAGCCAACAGTGTCTCAGTGTCATACTTGAGAGAACTCAAAAGAAGGGAGATGTCTCCAAGAACATGGACCAAGGCACTAAGAGACATGATGCAGGTTCTCTGGTCACCAAGGAGCTGTGGGATGAGCAAGTCTCAAGCATCCTGGGCTTAGGAGATTTGTGTGGTTGGGGGAACAACAAAGTCAGCCATCTGGCCTTGCAGGAGAGGAGGAGGGAAGCTTTCAGGACAGCCTGAACAAAGCCTTGTGCAGCCATCCAGCTGCAAATGCTGCTGTATGTCCTGGAGTAACCTTGGCACAAGTGGAAAGAGTCAAGGACAGAAAGCTCTTGGCTAAGCTGCAAACGGAGGGTTGGCCACCCACAGGCTTATTGCTGCTCTACAGAGCATGCAGGACTTGGTTGTGAGGGTGCTACACCTGCCTACAGTGACTCCACATCTCATGGGAAGGTGCAGGAGGTTTAAGCTATATGTAAAGAGAGGACGAACTTCCCATCTAGCTCCATGGTCAACAATCCAGCATCAGCTCTTTTTTTCCTGCATCCTTCCAGGATGACAGTATTTGAGCACAGAATCATTTTGGTTGGCACCTTTAAGGTCAGCAAGCCCAACGGTTACCTAATACTACCAAATCTGTCCTGAATCACATCCTTCAGCACCACATCTCTGTCTTTCAAACACCTCCAGGAATGGGAATTCAGCCACCTCCCTGAGGAGCCTGTTGCAGTGTTTGAGAACACTTCCTGTGAAGAAGTTTCTTCTAATATCCAACACATTGCACATCACAACCTGGCGAAGAGGATGTCAGCTGGCAACAAGTACCTGGGTGGGCGGCAAGGCTCAGACAGCCTCATGCCTGCAAAGAGCTGGGGGTGGGGAGGTGGTGAGAGGTGGGGGTGGGGGTGTAGTCCGTGAGGTGCAGGCCAGTGAAGGGGCTCTGGAACTCACCCGTACTCCAGGCTCATGCACTCAAAGAGCCGAGTGAGGGTCGGGTCGATGCTCCGGGGATCGGCCGCCTCGGGCTCGGTGCGGTGGTGGCGCCGGCGGGGCAGCGAGTCGCTGTGCGGGGACGACACCATGAAGTGTCCGCTGTGGATGACCTGCGAGGGGTTCTGCGCCCCGGCACCAGCTCCTGTGCCACCCACGGCTGCATCCTCGGAGTCGGAGTCAGAGTCGGAGACAGGGCACGGCCCCACCGGAGGCTCTGGGAAGTGCCTGGGCAGCCCCACCTGAGCTCCTGCCATCACCCAGCACCTGCTGGGGAACCCTGGTTAGACCGTCCCGGCGCTGCGGTTCGCCTCTCGGTTGTGCTGGAGCCCTACCAGCGCTGCGTTGACATCGAGCACATGGCGCTGCGTTCCCAAACACGGGACACCGCACCTCCACCGCACCTCCTCCTCCAACTCCTCCTCCTCCTTCTCGGTGCTGCTCGCCCCACCCCAGACCAAGCTCCAAGCAGGTTCAGCTTTCGGTTTGCTCTATTTATAGCGGTGCTGCCTGATCCCGCCCCTGGGGCACCGTCAGCCGAGAGCCGGCACCCTGCCACCAGCGCTTCAGCTCGGTGTCACCGTCCTCTTGCAACGCGCCCGGTGGCCCTGGCTTTTATTTCCCCAGCAGAGGAGGGGAGGAGCGGCGGCGGGTCCCCCGTGCCCCCCTCCCCGGTGGCCGGGGCTGGCTGGCAGTCGGCTCTGTTTACCCGGGGCTAATGACTGCTGCCGGCGCTGGCAGCGAGAGGAGCAGGCGGTATTTACCCAGTGCCTCTGCCCTAATGTGTCTCCCTGCACTTCCCAGGGAACAAATACAGATTAAGGGACACAAACAGGTGAAATGATAGCAACGGGCACCCAGCTCAGCACAACGCACAGCAGGTCACTGAGCCGTGCCCCCGGGCAGGAACGGCCCGAGCCGAGCCGCAGCGGCGAGGGGGGATGCGAGCACGAAAGGCAAGAGTCAGAGGATCACTGAATCGCCTGCTTGGATAAAGACCAAGTCCGACCACAAGGCAGCACCTCCCTGTGCAAGACTGCTGGACCACATCCCTAAACAAATTACCCAAACAGCTTTTAAACACCTCCAGGGATGCTGACTCCACCACTCCCCTGGGCAGCCTGTTCCAGTGCCTGATGATCCCCTCTCAGGGAAGGAATTTTTCCTAATATCCAGTCTAAACCTCACCTAGTGAAACTTAAGGCCACTTAATCACCTGTTGCCTGGGAGAAGAGGCCAGCCTCTACCTGGCTCCAACCTCCCTTTGGGTAGTTAGAGGGAGCCAGGAGGTCTCCCCTCAGCCTCCTCCAGGCTGAACAATCCCAGCTCCCTCAGCCACCCCTCATTGCCACTCCTCATCGTGATGTTCCAGACCCTTCACCAGCCTTGCTGACCTTCTCTTGAAGTGTTCCAGCACCTCAATGTCCCTCTTGTAAAAAGGGGCCCCAAGCTAACCACAGTACTCAAGATGTGACCTCACCAGTGCCCAGTACAGGGGTGAGATCACTTCCCTGCTCCTACTGGCCACACTGTTTCTGCTATAAGCCAGGATGCTCTTGGCCTTCTTGGCCACCTGAGCACACTGCTGGTCCATATTCAGTTGGCTGTCAACAGGTACCCCCCAGATCCCTTTCTGCCAACCAACTTTCAAGCCACTTTTCTCCGAGCCTGTAGTGTTGTAGTGACCAAAGAGAGGACAAGGATGAGCTCAGGTGTGGTGAGATTTCCACACCTTGTAGTCATATAGTCCTTAAAATGGACTACCTTCACCTCTGAGGTGTCCTGAGAGCTGCAGGCAGGCCCCTGCCTGCTTGGTGTTCCTCCTCTGCTCCATGCCAGCTTATCCTTGATAAACCATGGAATGGTTTGGGTAGGAAGGGACCTTTAAAGGTCATCTAGTCCAATCCCTCTCCAGCGAGCAGAGACATCTTTGGCTAGATCAGGTTGCTCAGAGCCCTGTCCAACCTGAGCTGCAATGTTTCTAGGAATCCTTGGGGCATCTACCAGCTCTCTGGGCAACCTGTGCCAGTGTCTCACAACACTCATACCAGGAGTTCTTACCAGTATGTGCCAAAGCAACCAGACCTCTGTCATAAGCATCTGCTGAGGGGCACAGTGGGTATAATTTCAGGATTAAATCACTTTTCCTCTCCACTTTCTGGCAACTTCTTCCCCAGCTCCACAGCCTGGCACAAGTACACGTGCCTGGAGAGCACCCATGCAGAGCTTTTAGAGACCTCTGATGAAAACCTGGGATAAGCAGTGGCAGAAAGCTGATATAGATGGCTGCAGGCATCTGAACCTTCATCCAGCTTGCAGATGGAGCAGGGCACCCTCTGCACCACACAGGTGAGTCCTGCTGGGTGCTCCAGAGCAGTGAGCAGCCATCCAAGGTGTTTTTCAGAGCTGGAAGAAGAATATGCACAAATAGCTGGTTTGAACCTCACTTGGGGACCATTTCCTTAGCTCCCAGTCACATTTTCTTTGCTCTGTAGCTCCCTTCCTCCCCAGCACCCCTTCTCCTCCTACCATGATTCATTACAACCACATCAGCCTGTTCCAAGCTGACTGTCAAGGTGCTGAAGAGAGAAGTCATTTAAAAAGTACTGTTTGCAGCCATTTTAAAGCAATAATGGGCATGTGTGTGTCCAGGGAAGTGAAGAATTAGGTGAGCCACAAGAGAAAATGATAACAGAGATATGCCAGCTTTCTGGGATCACCCTTCTGTGCAGGGCCATGCTGTGCAAAAGGGACTTTCCATGTTTTTGCCCAGGATCATTTGATCATTTGCCATCTGTTCACCCACTGCAGGCAGACTTCAGTCCTCTGGGACAACATATGTCTGAGGGAAGCAAAGAAGTACATCAGTGAGGATTTTAAGGGACATCATAATTCCCTCTTGTGCTTCAGAGGAGGGAAATCTCACGGCTGATGAGCATCCAGGCTGAGGAGGGAAGTGCTGGATCCCATGGAGGAACCTTCTCCATCAAGGAGTGGCCCAGAGAAGGTGTCCCACAGAGGAACAGGCAGGCTGCAGCACGCTGACTGGCTGTTTGGACCCTAAAATGTGCAATAGCAGGCACAGGCATGGGGGAATGTCTCAGTGTGCAGCAAGGGAGTTGTGGTCCTGAGTGCAACACAAGATGGGTGCCTCAGAGGTGTCCCAAAAGATGCAACTGCCACATGGGAGATTAGAGAGCAGAGCTCCCAGAGCAATTCTCCAAAGTGATCCCAACACCATGCAGAGACAGGGAGAAACAGCCTCTCTCTGGGAGGAGAATGGTGCTGGGACAAAGGGATTATATTTGTTAATATCTGAGGAAACTGTGGCTGGATGGAACCTGCACAAGCACAGGAATCTGCATTTGGCCCAGGCAGAGCTTGGGACACTGGAAGGTGCAGTCCCAACAGGGATGGATGGTGATGGGCTGGACCTGAAGAGTCTTGCACAGCTGCAGAGGAACACACAGCTCCCAAGTCAGCCCCCCAAGATCCTCTGAAGTCCTAAAAAAATGCAAATTCAATGTCCTAAAAAAAGGCCAACAAACAAAAAACCAAAACCACCCCATAGGACTGAAACTATTACCATTGCCACTGGGAATAGGATAGAGGAGAAGATAGAGGAGTGGAAGTTTATTATCCAACAAGCAGCAAAGCTGGTGGCCTGAATGTGTCATGTTCAGGGTGACCAGAGAAGCTGTATGGGTAGGAACAGTGGGCAAGATCCACAGAGAGGTGGTTAAAAGGAGGTTAAAAGGAGCAGACAAAAGGGTAAGATGTAGGGAGGGCATTTGCAGACACAGTGATGGAGGTTTGGAATAAAAATCAACCACAGGAAATTCCATCCTGACAGGAGAAAAAAAAATGTTTACTGTGAGAGTGACAGAGCCTTGGAACAGGCTGCTCAGAGAGGTTGTGGAGTCTCTTTCCTTCTCTGGAGACCTTCCAAACCCACCTAGGTGTGCTCCTGTGGAGCAAGGAGGTTGGACTTGATCATCTCTGGGGTTGCCTTACAACCCTTAGCACTCTTCTGTGTTTCTCTATGACATAATCAACCACAGCCAGATACTGAGAGGGTCAGAAGAGGCAGCCCTTGGCTTGGACAGGGGCACTCTGTGCTGGGTAAAGAACTGGCTGGATGGCAAGGCCCAGAGAGTGGTGGTGAATGGGGCCACATCCAGTTGGCAGCTGTCACTAGTGGTGTGCCCCAGGGATCAGTGCTGGGCACAGTCCTGTTTAATATATTCACTGATGATCCCAACAGCTGGGGATGAACCCAACAGTGCTGACAGCTGTGAGCAGTTTTGATGCCTGGCTCAGGAGAGATGTAGAAGTGCTGGAAAAGGTCACAGAGATGAGGAAGCTGGGGTGGGAATGGCATCCCTGCAAGAAAAGGGTGAATAGCTCAGCACTGCCCATGTGTCTACAGCGAGCCTGTGTCTGGGGCTAAACTGTAGCAGCTGCTCCATCAACCAGTGACCCCTCACCAGGCAAGAGAGGGATCAAGAAAAGGAGAGCCAGGGGTTGAAATGATTTAATGAAAAAGCAAATCTGATATTGACAGCAATGTAAGGAATGCAAAGCTGTGCCCTGCCCAGTGACTGCACAGTGCTCACAACAAACGGGAAGGCAGCCCTCAGGAGCAGGATGGGAAGCAAGCCTCTCCAAGGAGCAGCAGCAGGAACCTGCCTTTGTCTCAGCAAACGTCTCCCTAGGCAGCATTTCTGGACTCTCCTTGCCTGCAAGTAGGCTGGAAGCTGCCTGGCAAACCCTGAGGGGAGAGCACCCTCTGGGGACCAGGAGAAATGTGAGCAATGAGAGTCTGCATTTCTCAGCTGGCTTCTCTTCACAGAATCACAGAATGTCAGGGGCTGGAAGGGACCTCCAAAGCTCATCCAGTCCAACCCCCCTGCCAGAGCAGGGTCTCCTATACCAGATCACACAGGAACACATCCAGGCAGGTTTTGAATATCTCCAGAGAGGGAGGCTCCACAGCCCTCCTGGGTAGCCTGTTCCAGTGCTCTGTCGCCCTCACAATGAAAGAATTCCTCCTCATGTTTGCATGAAACTTCCTATGCTTCAGCTTCCACCCATTGCCCCTTGTCCTGTCACTGGGCATCACCCAGCAGACCCTGGCTCCAGCCTCCTGGCACTCACCTTTACATATTGATAAACAATGCTGAGGTCACCTTGACTTTGCATTTTAAGTGCTTTTTGTGATGGTGATGGGTGCTTGCTTGCTTACTTGCCTAGAAAGAAGACCCTGCTGCAGGGGGGTAGTTGCCACCCCATGTTTCTGTTTAAGAGTTGCTTGGATGTGGTGCTTGGGGATATGGCTTAGGGTGAACCTTGCAGAGTAGGGATATGGGTTGGACTTGATGATCCTGAGGGACTTTTCCAACCCGAATGTTTGTGTGATTCTGTGGTTCTGCTGCTGCTCGAGAAGCTGCCTGAGCCTCTCTGGAGACAGCAGAAGAGACCTGAGGACACACAGCAGCTCTGGAGCTTGTAGAAAAAGTGAGATGTCACTTCACAAAAGTGACACTGTTTAGGGGTAAGAGGAGGACACTGTAAAAAAAGAGCTAAGGAGGCTCTCTGTGAGGTTGGGACACCCAAAGGTATCATCCCCCCCCCCCCTCTGGAAGGGGACAGTGCTGATGGGAACACAGTGCAGGTGCCAGCTGCTGNCAAGCATAATGAGATCATAAAAGATTTGCTTTCAGCCATTTTTCTTTGCCAGCCTATGCCTCTGGTTCTCTGTTTCTGTCGAGATGGCAGCTCTGATCTCACCGAGCACTCAGGCTGCACAGCAATACCACAGGGGCTGGAAGCTGAAGTGGATGGCATCAGCCACAGAGGTGACCCAAGGGCTGCTGTGAGGACAGGCTGAGGGAGCTGGGGTTGTTCAGCCTGCAGAAGAGAAGATTCTGGGGGCACCTTAGAGCTGCCTTCCAATACCTGAAGGGATCCTACAGGAAGGCTGCAGAGAGATTTTCATAAGAGTGTCTAAGCAACAGGGCNGTTCCAGTGCTCTGTCACCCTCACAATGAAAGAATTCCTCCTCATGTTTGCATGAAACTTCCTATGCTTCAGCTTCCACCCATTGCCCCTTGTCCTGTCACTGGGCATCACCCAGCAGAGCCTGGCTCCAGCCTCCTGGCACTCACCTTTACATATTGATAAACAATGCTGAGGTCACCTTGACTTTGCATTTTAAGTGCTTTTTGTGATGGTGATGGGTGCTTGCTTGCTTACTTGCCTAGAAAGAAGACCCTGCTGCAGGGGGGTAGTTGCCACCCCATGTTTCTGTTTAAGAGCTGCTTGGATGTGGTGCTTGGGGATATGGCTTAGGGTGAACCTTGCAGAGTAGGGATATGGGTTGGACTTGATGATCCTGAGGGACTTTTCCAACCCGAATGTTTGTGTGATTCTGTGGTTCTGCTGCTGCTCGAGAAGCTGCCTGAGCCTCTCTGGAGACAGCAGAAGAGACCTGAGGACACACAGCAGCTCTGGAGCTTGTAGAAAAAGTGAGATGTCACTTCACAAAAGTGACACTGTTTAGGGGTAAGAGGAGGACACTGTAAAAAAAGAGCTAAGGAGGCTCTCTGTGAGGTTGGGACACCCAAAGGTATCATCCCCCCCCCCCCTCTGGAAGGGGACAGTGCTGATGGGAACACAGTGCAGGTGCCAGCTGCTGCCTCTCTGCTGCCTTCCACCACAGCAGTGCTGCACGGCTGGTACAGAAGCAGCAGGTCCTGGAGGGGGCAGAGGGTCACTGACACCACACATCTCCAAAGCTATCTTAAGGCAAGAGAGTTAGCCAAAAAAAGGTTTCTAAATGCAAGCAGAAATTCCCAAGTTTGACAGCTGAGAAGATTTTATTGGAGTTATTATCTCCTACATGGAGCACAGACCTCCTCCTGAGCTGGCAGCTGCCTCCTCTCGCCTGTCACACACCTTATGACTCACTGCAAAGGGGGCTTGAACAGGAGGTGGTAGGAGGCAGGCAGAGAAATACCANCAACAGGGCAAGGGGGAATGGTTTGAAGCTGAGGGACTGTAGGTTTAGAATGGATCTTAGGAGGTTCTTCACTATGGGGGTGATGGGATTCTGGAATAGGCTGCCCAGGGAAGTTGTGGATGCATCCTGCCTGGAGATGTTCAAGGCCAGGCTGGATGAGCCCTTGAGCATCCAAATCTAGCTGAGAGGTGTCCCTGCCCATGGCAGGGAGATCGGAGGAGTTGATCTCTGAGGTCCCTTCCAACCTAAGCTGTTCTATGATTCTCTGTGCTCCTCCTCTCAAAGAAGAGAACATCTTGATCCTTTCAGGAGATGCTGCTTTGCATTGCTGGGTTGATGGTCTAATGAAGGATTCATTGGCTTGGTCCTGGCAGAGGCAATATTGAAGACCTCTGCACTCTCTGTGCAAAGGCAGAAATCTGCACATAGCATCTCAGGTTTTGTTTATGGCAGAGTCACAGCCTGGGTTGGGTTGGAAGGGATCTTTAAAGGTCGTCTAATCCAACCCCCTGCAGTCAGCAGGGACATCTGTAATTAGAGCAGGTTGCTCAGAGACCTGTCCAGCCTGACCTGGGATGTTTCCAGAGATGAGGCATCTACCACCTTATGTGGTGCTTTTGCCCTGCAGTCCCAAATGCCTGTCATAGAGTCACATAATCACACAATTGTCAGGGCTGGAAGGGACATCAAAGATCATCCAGGGACACCTCACACTAGATCAGGTTGCTCAGAGCCACATCCAGCCTGACCTTAAAAAACTTCCAGGGATGGAGCCTCCACTACCTCCTTGGGCAACCTGTTCCAGTGTCTCACCACCCTCATGGTGAAGAACTTCTTCCTAACATCCAGTCTGAGTCTACCCACTTCTAGTTTTGCTCCATTCCACGTAAGCCTATCACTACCTGACATCCTAAAATGTCCCTCCCCAGCCTTCTTGTAGGCCCCCTTCACATACTGAAAGGCCACAATATGGTCACCTCGGAGCCTTCTCTTCTCCATACTGAATAATCCCAACCCTCTCAGTCTGTCTCTTGTTCTACAGGGAAGTTGACCTTCAGTGGTGAAAACTTTCTAACACATTAACCACTTTATTTGAAATAGACTTTTTTTTTTTTCTTTCTTCTTCCAAAGTAGATTTATTTGAGTATTTAAGAACTATTAAGCCAGAAATGTAGAAAATACAGAATAGGAATTTCACTGTGCACATTAACACCTTGAGCAAGGTCTTCAGCAAGTGGAAATTAGGTAGTCTGCCTGAAGTTAAGGATGTAAATTAACTTACAGAGCCACACAGGTCCACTGGCTTGGATCTTTCACATTTTATGTGAACCACACCAGAGACCTAGAAACTCCAGATTTTGCAAGAGATTGCTCTGGTTATTAACACAATAAAAATGATCTGACTCTGAGCAAAAGGGTAAAGGAACAGTTGAGGAGTAGAGGGAATCTACAGGAGGGAGCAGAAGAGGAAAATGCTTTGTTTTCTTCAGTAGCTAGGATGTGACCAACCTCAGCAAAGACCTCCTAGCACACTGGCTTTGCCCGTGATGTGTTTTAACTTTTCCCATCTCCTTGCAGAGCCAGAACTAGATTCAGGCTGAACAGAAAGGACATGAAAATGCCACTAGCAGTAGGGAGCTGTTTTGAGGAGGATGGCAGAAGCTTTGCAGTTCCCATTGCACAGGCCGCTCCACGATATGGCCCCCTTGACGTTCAGCCGGACAGCGTAGCACGCCGAGTACCACCACCCACCCCCGTAGCTGGAGGCACAGTTCCCGCTGTAAGTGTCCTGATCCAGGTCTTTAGCAGAGAACTTCATGTTGTCATGAACTGAGGAAGCACTGTTAGAGGTCATGGCATCTCCTGCTGACCCTGAGTAGGTGCCCAGTCTCAGCCGGTAGCCCTGAGACTCATCTTCTAGGTAGAAGAGGTTGTAGTCTGCAAACACGGTGTTGTTTGAGGCATCTGTGATGGCAAACCTGACCTGGTAGACCTTCTGCTTGGAGATCTGATGGATGTACTCGGTGCCCAGCCAGTAGTCAGTGAGCACGTTCCCAAAGCCATACTTGTAGGTGCTCCAGGACTCAGCCCAGGTGATCTCTGTGCTCTGGTGGTTCCTCTGGATGACCGTCCAGCCCCCGTCCGTCCCGTTCAGCTCACAGTACACCACGATGGGGTGCAGCCCTGTGGGCTGGATCACGTAGACACCACTGGGGCTGCCAGCGGAGACCTCACTGCAGTCCTTGGGCCAACCTGGGGCAGGAGAGAACATTGAGGAGCAACAGGCAAAGCAACCTCTGAGTCCGTTTGTCTAGCCCTGTGAGAGAGATTTTGCTTGGGGGCTGCAACATCTACTGCTGCACAACATCTACAGCTGCATATCTACAGCTGCACAGCTATTGCTGCCCAACATCTACAGCTGCCCAACATCTACAGCTGCACATCTACTGCTGCACAGCTATTGCTGCCCAACATCTACTGCTGCCCAACATCTACTGCTGCGCAACATCTACAGCTGCACAGCTACTGCTGCACAGCTACTGCTGCCCAACATCTACAGCTGCACATCTACAGCTGCACATCTACTGCTGCACAGCTACTGCTGCCCAACATCTACTGCTCCCCAACATCTACAGCTGCACATCTATTGCTGCACAACATCTACAGTTTCACAACATCTACAGCTGCACATCTACTGCTGCACAACATCCAGAGATGTACAATACATCTACTGCTGCACAGCATCTACTGCTGCACAGCATCTACTGCTGCACATCTAGGGCTGTTTCTTACTGTAAGTGTAGGAATGCAGTGATGAAGGGAATGTGCAGATAGTTTGAAGGTATAAGCATAGAATTTGTGTCTCCTGGCTCAGGCTCCTGCATCCTCAGCTTTCCCCAATGCTCAGATGTTTCTCGTCCCTCATAACAACACAGAGGCCCAAGTCTGGCTTGGTGAGGGCACTCATTATGTAGTTATGCAAAAGCTTAAATGTGCAAGTGGGCAGCCCTGGCATTCACTGCATGCCTGGGGTCAGGAGGGGAAAAACCTCATTCCCTTGGCATTGGACCCTGCTGGCCAGCTCTGAAACCCCAGCAAGCATGGCTTGGGAGGCACATCCTCTGCTTGCCCTGTGCAGAGCTTCACAGCTGAGGAGAGGACTCGAGGCCTGTAAGTGATGGCTGCAAAGTCCTTTGGGATCTTGTAAAGCTCAGTTTGGTGTGAAGCTGTCACTAGCGGCAAGTGACGTCTGAGTGACCTCTCCATGTCAGTCATTGAGGGGGTCCAGCAGAGAGCCACAAAGATGCTGAAGGGAGTGGAGCGTCTTGGGAGGAAAGGCTGATGGACCTGGGGCTCTCTAGCTTGGAGAAGAGGAGACTGAGAAGTGACCTCATTCATATCTATAAAGATGTGCAGGGCAGTGTAGGGAGGACAGAATCAGGCTCTGCTCAGTGATGTCCAGTGACAGGACAAGGGGCAATGAGTGCAAGCTGGAGCAGAGGAGGTTCCACATGAACAGAGGGAAAAACTTTTTTACTGTGAGGGTGACAGAGCACTGGAACAGGCTGCTCAGGCAGGTTGTGGAGTTTCCTTCTCTGGAGACTTTCAAAACCTACCTGGACTCATTCCTGTGTGACCTTCTCTAGGTGATCCTGCTCTGGCAGGGAGGTTGGACTGGATAATCTCTAAAGGTCCCATCCAAGCCCTAATATTCCATGATTCTGTGATGTGCTGTGGAGGAGCACATCAAGTCCTGCCCCCAGGAGCTTAGGCAAGTTATTCCCAGGTTCCTTGCTCACCCTCTGCTGTTGGACCCATGGTGCTTAGACCTCTCTCTGTTCCCTGTGGGATGTGGGGGTGCACTTACTGCTTGCCTGAGGGTCAGCCACTCTGCTGTTCGTGTTGTCTCCATCTTTACCTGCATTGGGAAAAAAAAAAACAGAGTGAGGTGAGCAGCCCTGTGCCCAGCACCAAGGTCCCTCCAGCCTCCACGGGCTCTGAGGGTTTTGTAGGGCACCCCAGCAATGCCACTGGGCTCCTCCTGATTCCTATTTACAGCTTTGAGCTGTAAACTCTTTAAAAGGGTGAGGTGCTAGGAAGGGTAACACTGGGTGGCTGCCCCTTTGGTCCACTCAGCACTGTGGCTTTATGGGGCTGCATGGAGTGGACTGCACTTCCAAGTGGTGAGGGATACAAAGATACTGCTAGAGAGGAGCATGGAGAAGGAAAATGACTGTGTGTGGTCTCAGGCCAAGATTAACCAGTTGAGTGATGTTGCTATGAACCTGCTTTGCTGAAGGGATTCATGTGTTCACTCTGCTCATGAAGAGCTTCAGAAATGCTCAGGGAGAAAAGAAGCTCACAGCATGTAAGGCAGCAGTGCCCTCCTTAAAGAGAAGTCACAGCACTCATCTTTGTAAGATGTGCTCTCTGAGAGCTTCCAGTGGTGTGACCTCTGCCACTAGTGTGACCTCTGCCACTAGTGTGACCTCTGCCACTAGTGTGACCTCTGCCACTGGTGTGATGAGTTTCCTGCATCCTGCAGCCATGTGCAAGCTTCAGAAAGCAGCTTGGCTGGTCACATACACAATCCCTCTGAAGTGCCAGGGCTACAGGTGACCTATAGACTATGAACAACGCTAGAAGTGGGTAGAGTCAGACTGGATGTTAGGAAGAAGCTCTTCTCCACGAGGGTGGTGAGACCCTGGAGCAGGCTGCCCAGGGAGATGATGGAAGCCTCATCCCTGGAGGGGTTCAAGGCCAGGCTGAATGTGGCTGTGAGCAACCTGATCTAGTGTGAGGCGTCCCTGCCCATGGCAGGGGGGTTGGAACTGGATGATCCTTGAGGTCGCTTCCAGCCCTGACAATTCTGTGATTCTAAGAGAAAAGATCCTCCCTTGAGTGTCTACAGCTCTCTAGAAGAAGCTACCACACACAGTCTTGTCAACAACAAAGAAGGCTGAACTACCAAATCTTCTGATGTTTGCTTAAAATCTGAAACTGGAGGAAGATTTGATCAGGTTCCTTTTATTTCTGAGCTCTTCTCCAAGATTATTTTCCACATCTCCATCTCTGTGCAGAGAAGAGAGAGCTCCCAGTGCTTGGATGAAGAGAGTTTAGGGATGCAAGAGAGAAAACACATGGCAGGCTGGGGCTCACCTGGATGCAGATTAATGATATCTTCTGGATTTGCCTTCAACCTTTCCAGGTTTCCAATTTTCAGAGCAAGAAGAGGAGCCAGCAGGGCCAGCACCGAGGCAAAAAACAGGAGGTTGGAGCGACAAGCAGCTGGAGAAAGAAGGCACAGGATGAGTCTGGAAGTGCAAACCCTCTGAAAGAGAACTCCAACAGGAGTTAAACCAAACTTACAGAGCAGACAAACCCATAACATTAATTACACTTTTGCTTTGCTGAACAGCAGAAACAAGAAGCATTCTGCAAAGGTGTGCATCCCCAGAGACAAACAGTGGCTTTGACCACAACCTACAGGTCTAAATCGGCAGCTTCCAAGAGTGGTGTCATCCTCTCTTTGGCTGTGGTCTGAGATAAGCAACAGGCTCTGGGCCCCAGAACTGCTAAACCAGCATCACTGTGCTTGTCTTGAGTAAAACATCAGCCAGTCTGAGGGATGGAGGAGAGAGAGTGAGGAG